>SJYX01022021.1:164044-178077 GCA_006410675.1 Oreotragus oreotragus
GGATTGGTGGGTGGGTGGGTGGACTGATGAGGTTACTGTTCAGTTTTGTAAAAACCCGAGGTGTTGTCCAGGCATCTAACACCCTTAAATGCCCATTTCCTAGAGGCAGTCAAGGAAGTCATAGCTGTGGGTTTTTGCCTTCTGAGTCTCTCCAACATGCATTTTTCCTGCCCCGGACCAGCTCTCTGATCCCTTAGCCTTCTGGCTTGTTATCAGCTCTGTGCTGTCTCTTTGCGTTAGAGTGACAAGAAGCAGCACAGGGCCGCCGACAGGAGTCTGGAGCTGTAATTTGCACTGACAGTCACTGGTGTTATCCACTTAGTGCCTGGTAAGCCAAATAGGAGATTTGTCTGATTTTGATCCCAGGAAGAGAAGTGACAGCCCTGCCCCGCTCCTGCCTCTCAAAGCCCAGCGCCGGGCCAGTCCTCAGCCTGAGTCCTGGCTGACAACACCCACCTTCATGATGCGGCATCGTTTTCCTTTCCTCCGGCTGCAGCTGCCTTTCAGACCTGACATCTGGCAAAACACTGGATGGGGAGCTGTGGCTGGGGGGTGGGAGGAGGCTATGCCATCCTCTCGGCTGCTGACAGTACTGACTACAGGTGGCCACAGGGCCTCAGAGGACCCTCTGAGGAATCTCAGTGCCTCTGGGAAGTGAGGCCCCAGCTGAAAATACTCCAACAGCCCTTCTTCTGCCTCCCCCTCCACCCTTAAACTCTCCTGACTGTAAGAGAAATGAGGCTGAATGAGACGTTTGTGAGAAGAGCACCACGGTGCAGCCCTCTACATAATTTACAAAATGAAGATGTGGTGCCCCTCGTTCAAAAAAGCAGGAAAAGTGTCGTTGGAGGTCCTAAAACACAAAGCCTTTTACCTTTCTTTGGTGGTCTCTCTCTGATCTGTCATCGTGATTTTATTTGCGATGTAATGCTGTCCCAAGTATACATACATGCATATTATTTATTAATATTAGCCTGATCTTTACAGTTCATCTTTAGATTACACCGTGACGGTTCTAAATGCACACAGAACTTTTAACTCTGATGCAGCACCACCGAGGTGACGTAGTTAGTATTTCATAAATGCACATGCATCTCTAATTCATCTCTTCGAGAACAATGGGAATGCTCCGTCAGACTCTTATTTTCTTATTTCACTTCTCCATACGCAGACGTTTTACCAACGCTCTCCGCCCTCATCTTGCTGAAGGGAAGAGAGACTGTGGTTGCCCTTTCTTTCTATGTCCTCATTTCCAGTGTAAACAGTCAATACAGGGGAGTAGCATGAGAATGTGGCTGAGTTCCTCGGCCTTTCTCAGGACACAGTTGTCTTCTTTTTGCGTTTAAGGCAACTTGTAGGGTGCTTACAGCGGTGAAGTGCGGTCCAGAGCCTCCGTGTGCTTGAACTCACTGGATCCTCTTGACAACCCCACATGACAGGTGAGGCACTTATACTTTTCAGAAAAGAATTGGAGGCACTGGGAGGTTAACTGGCTTGCCCAGGGCCTCAGAACCTGCCCCTGCCAGAGCTGGGATGCCGGCCTAAGCAGTCTGGCCCTGGAGTCCTAGCCCTGCCCACTAGGCTCACCTGCTGCTCAGGACAAATCAGAAGACCTGGGGGAGTTGTGCCCCCTTCCTCCCCTCTGTGTCTTTATTTGGGTCTATATATCAGGGCTGGGGTGGGCAGAGCGTCTGTCCATTCCAGTGGGAATCCATAACATCACTTCCTTCAAAAGTTACCTTTGTTTGAGCCCAGATAAAGGGCTTAACTGGCATTTTAAAGATGATGAGGGGGTTGAAGTTCAGCCTTAGAGTCTGCTGGGGCCAAATGAGTTGGGGGAGGGCAGCTGGGGTTCTGAAGAAGCCCCTTCCTCTCAGTTGTTGTTGGGCTTGGGGGTGGGAGAGTTTGCATGGGAACCAGGCGGCGAAGCCCCAGCTTGGTTTTCCTTGTCCCTTAATGAAAGGTACGCACGTGCACACATGCGTGTGCACACACACACACACACACACACACACACACACACACACACACACACGACCCAGCTCTGCCTCCAGGGCACGTTCTTAGACACCACGTCTCCTTTTCCCCAGTGTGACTCAGAAGCGGTTCCCACCCGCCGCCTGGAAAGGCGTTGCCTGCAGGTTCACTGGGTCGAAGGAAAAGCCAGAGCACTGGGCTGCAGGCGTCAGGGGGAGCGAGGATGCCCGGGAGGAGGGAAGTGACCACTCCCTGTGGGGCCTGTGTCACTAGGGGAGGGCGGGGGTCGTGGAGCAGAATGAACGGGCGGGGATCTCACACCGAGGGATGAGCAGGATCCGATGAGCACTGGACCCAAGGTCCCCGGAAGCTGGAGGGAGCCCTGTGATGCCCAGCAGTTTTACAGCGGCCCTAAACAGTTCATCAGCACCCAGCCATCTAATCCTGTTCAGCCATCTTTATGACATCGTTATAGTAAAGCTCGTTACCTTTGCCCCAAGTAGCATGTGCCCTCAGGTTAGCCATCCAAACTGGGTTATGTCAGGTGAGAGCTGAGCCTCCCTGCTGTTAGCATGCAGGTTATGGGACAGAAAGCCCCAGTCCCTCCTACCATGAAGGACATCTGTATCTGGTGCACTGATACAGTTTGAGAGTCCTGCAGACACAAACGTCAACGTCCCATCATTTAGGAACTAAAGACAAAAAGTGCAGTCATCCCTCAGGATCCGTGGGCAGTTGGTTCCAGGGCCCCCCGGGACATCCAACTCTGTGGATGCTCAAGTCCTTTCTATACAATGACATTGAACGAAGGTCCTCCTCACCTGAGGCTTTTGCGGCCCCTGAATCCGGGGCGGTGGAACCTGCTGTCCAGGCGACCAGCGGGACAGGGTAACTGGATACCAACTCCTACAGATCGGAGCCTGGACTTAGAGAAACGACATCAGTGCAGGAAAGCTCTGGCTTAAAGTGATGTTTTTACAATTGTCACAGCAGTTTCTTCCCACTGTGGGTTTTCTTTTTTCCCCAGAAGGCAGAAGGCATTCTCTGCTTTTCTCTATCTTTGCTGTGGTCTGGTGCCTTGAGGGGAATCTTACTGACCAGCAACAGAGCGGGGCAGAGAGAGCTCCCTTTCCTCTCCTGTGTTCTTTTTTGAGTTGTAACACTATTCCTCTCTGGATGTATTGTTTGGAGAACATCAGGCCTGTGATCTGGCGTCTGACGCAAATGTCACGCAACGTTGTTAATGTCACAGGACTGACAAAAGATGACGAGGGAGAGGGCCCCAGCAGCTGGGCGGGTTTTACGTTTCACCCCAACTCAGACCATTCTTAACAGCCCAGAGCACACAGCAGCCACTCTGTCGGTGTCTCAAACAAGAATTCCCCCAAGGGCTATTGTAGGGTCCTTACTCATTTCTCAGGAAATTTGTTTTTTCTTGGTTCTCTTTTACCCTCCTCAAAAAATGCTTATAGACCCAGAACTGAGGGACAATAATTGTTGCTCCCTTTCAACAGAAAGGTCAAGGTCCTTTGTTACAAAGCCCAGACAGGTTTTATGGCCCAGATAAAAGATTCTGACACTATGATGATACAGTTATGCTTATAAAAGATAAGGGAGGGACTTCCCTAGTGGTTCGGTGGTTAAGAATCCACCTCCCAATGCAGGGGATGTGGCTTTGATGCCTGGTCAGGGAGCTGGGATCCCACAGGCTGTGGAGCAACTAAGCCTGTGCGCCGCAGCTAGTGAGCTTGAATGCTGCAACTACTGAAGCCTGCACATATTCTGAAGCCCGTGCTCCACAGTGAGGACCCAGAGCAGCGCCCCCCTGCCCACAAAAATGGGGACCTGCTCTCATCTTGGCTTGCAGATTTCCAGGTTTCTTCTGGCTTTAACACAGGAGAGCTGAGTGTGGAATGCCCAGCAGTTGGAGGTTGAGCCCTGGCTGGCTGACCGCTATCCCTGAATTCATCTCCACCAGCCACCAATGAGGTCGAAAGCATCACTTGGCCGTATGGCCACCATGGACCATCCCTTTCAGGTTGTTGTGGGTCGCCATGGAAACAAAGATATCTTAATGTTAAGAATAATTTGCTCCTTAACGGAAACAGTCTCTCTCTAAATGAAGGTTAACTTGGGAACCATCAGAGTCATCCCCGGTTGCTGGCCCCACCACACCCCTGTCCTATTTTCATCGGCTTGCCTGGAGGTCTTAATTTTGATGATGTATGAGGTGTCAGCCAGCAGGTCTTGTGCTCTGCTGCGAAGCACTATAAAAAGGCAGATGTATGACTGTGTCATCCACAAATACCCTAGAAAGTTAAGTGTTAAACCAATGTTAATAATAAATGTTTCCCTCCGAAGTAGGTTACGGCAGCATCACCAAAGCTGTTTAAAATGTAACAAACCAATAAACTCTCAGGGAGCTGAAGGATGCCTCCCCCTGCCATGGTCTCCGCAGTGCAGCCAGGAAAGTTGTGAAATGCCAGCCCAGCTGGTCTCCTTGGAACCCTTGGATGGAAACCCTCCAAACATCTGAACTTGATCTCTACAAACAGAAGTCCTGGGACCAGAAAGCCCCCAGGGTATGCAGAAATGACTCTGTCAATGTCTTTTTGAGGAAACAGGGCCCCGACCCACCACACTGACTTAGCCTGCCCACCCCCACATTTTGCTCGTGGGCTCTCTTGATGTAAATGGAAGAAGACGAAAAACACTCTCTTTCCGAGGTCCTCCTGGAAGAGGGCATGGCAACCCACTCCAGTATTCTTGCCTGGAGAAACCCCAAGGACAGAGGAGCCTGGCAGGCCGCAGCCCATAGGGTCGCAAAGAGTTGGACACGACTGAAGCGACTTAGCACACACACACACACGCTCTAAGTCCTGCCCGGCCTCCCACCTCTGGGTACTGCGCCGATCATTTGGCACGCACTGGTCTTGGCTTCCTCCTCCTGCAGGGGTTTGCCTGAAGAGAGCCCCCCGGTGGGGAGCCTGCGAGAACCGCATGCATATGTGAATACTTGGAAGCTGACTTGGCCAGTGGTTAAGAATCCACCTCCCAATGCAGGGGATGTGGCTTTGATGCCTGGTCAGGGAGCTGGGATCCCACAGGCTGTGGAGCAACTAAGCCTGTGCGCCGCAGCTAGTGAGCTTGAATGCTGCAACTACTGAAGCCTGCACATATTCTGAAGCCCGTGCTCCACAGTGAGGACCCAGAGCAGCGCCCCCCTGCCCACAAAAATGGGGACCTGCTCTCATCTTGGCTTGCAGATTTCCAGGTTTCTTCTGGCTTTAACACAGGAGAGCTGAGTGTGGAATGCCCAGCAGTTGGAGGTTGAGCCCTGGCTGGCTGACCGCTATCCCTGAATTCATCTCCACCAGCCACCAATGAGGTCGAAAGCATCACTTGGCCGTATGGCCACCATGGACCATCCCTTTCAGGTTGTTGTGGGTCGCCATGGAAACAAAGATATCTTAATGTTAAGAATAATTTGCTCCTTAACGGAAACAGTCTCTCTCTAAATGAAGGTTAACTTGGGAACCATCAGAATCATCCCCGGTTGCTGGCCCCACCACACCCCTGTCCTATTTTCATCGGCTTGCCTGGAGGTCTTAATTTTGATGATGTATGAGGTGTCAGCCAGCAGGTCTTGTGCTCTGCTGCGAAGCACTATAAAAAGGCAGATGTATGACTGTGTCATCCACAAATACCCTAGAAAGTTAAGTGTTAAACCAATGTTAATAATAAATGTTTCCCTCCGAAGTAGGTTACGGCAGCATCACCAAAGCTGTTTAAAATGTAACAAACCAATAAACTCTCAGGGAGCTGAAGGATGCCTCCCCCTGCCATGGTCTCCGCAGTGCAGCCAGGGAAGTTGTGAAATGCCAGCCCAGCTGGTCTCCTTGGAACCCTTGGATGGAAACCCTCCAAACATCTGAACTTGATCTCTACAAACAGAAGTCCTGGGACCAGAAAGCCCCCAGGGTATGCAGAAATGACTCTGTCAATGTCTTTTTGAGGAAACAGGGCCCCGACCCACCACACTGACTTAGCCTGCCCACCCCCACATTTTGCTCGTGGGCTCTCTTGATGTAAATGGAAGAAGACGAAAAACACTCTCTTTCCGAGGTCCTCCTGGAAGAGGGCATGGCAACCCACTCCAGTATTCTTGCCTGGAGAAACCCCAAGGACAGAGGAGCCTGGCAGGCCGCAGCCCATAGGGTCGCAAAGAGTTGGACACGACTGAAGCGACTTAGCACACACACACACACGCTCTAAGTCCTGCCCGGCCTCCCACCTCTGGGTACTGCGCCGATCATTTGGCACGCACTGGTCTTGGCTTCCTCCTCCTGCAGGGGTTTGCCTGAAGAGAGCCCCCCGGTGGGGAGCCTGCGAGAACCGCATGCATATGTGAATACTTGGAAGCTGACTTGGCCGGGCCCCATAGCTGTGCTATCTGTGCACAAGAAAATTCCAAGCTGAAATTCTGTACTCCAGCCCCTGTGGAGGTAAAGTCCTAACCTGGTCCCCATCCTCTCTTGCTCCTCATCCAGTAGTAAGATCGGTAGTTGTCATGGCTCTCGCTGTTTTCCCCTAGAAGGTTCTTCCCGGTCCAAGAGAAAAAGGCAGCACCTTTGAGAAGGTGAGAGCCAAACTGCTCCAGTGGCAAGCTGGGCTCCCCGGAAGCAGACCCCGAGGGGAGACTCTAGTGAAAGTGACTCACTAGGGCGTGTCCCGTAGGGGGGGAAACAAGCCTGGGAAGCGGAGGAGGACAGACAAGGGCCTGAGTGTCAGGCCACATCCCTGGAAGGGTAACGCTGGCACAGCCCCTCAGGGGCACTGTGGGTGACACCTAAGTGTCCCCATCAGGGATGAAGGAATTGGAGAGTTTATAGCCCTCTGTCATCGGTTAAAGGGCTGCAGGGGCAGGACATGCAGGGAACACGGCCAAGGCTGTTCCTGTTGCCCGTGGTCCATCCTCTGACGCAGATGCAGGTGCTGCTGGGAGCAGAAGCCCCAGGAGAGACCGTGTGCTCAGACACGCTAAACAGGGCCTTCCCGGGTGGTCCAGTGGCTAGGACTCCACGCTCCCAGTGCATGGTGTCCAGCTCGATCCCTGTTCAAGGAATGATCCCACATGCCACAACAAAGATAGGAGATCCTGTGGGCCACAACTAAGACCTGGCTCAGCCAAACAAAATAAATAAATATTTTTCAAAAGAAATCTGGTTGTTTAAAGGGGGGAAAAGTTACATTAAAAAAAAAGAGAAATGCTAAACAATCTGAGATGTTGACATAGGACTGACAGCTGCTGCCACGTGCCNGTGGGCCACAACTAAGACCTGGCTCAGCCAAACAAAATAAATAAATATTTTTCAAAAGAAATCTGGTTGTTTAAAGGGGGGAAAAGTTACATTAAAAAAAAAGAGAAATGCTAAACAATCTGAGATGTTGACATAGGACTGACAGCTGCTGCCACGTGCCCTACACACAGAAAAATAAAGCAAATAAAGGAACCCAAGATTTACTTCTAGGTTCACGGACTTGTTCGTCACTCATTCAGACATTCAGCAAACATTTATTGAGCACCTGCTAGTGTGCCAAAGGCAGGGGACTTTTTAAAAAGAAGGTAGCACCAATTCAGTGCTTGAAGGGCTAGGAGTATAACCGTGTGGATTGGGGGATATGTACCTGATGGCCACCACCCAGCTCAGGTTCAGATCCCACTAGTCCTAACTTCTGTTCTGGTCTGTTCCACCTGGAAGCAGCTCTCTGTTGAATGATGTAATCCAGGGGCTTCAGGGCTGCACTGCTTAATGTGAACACAGTACCTGGCCATCCCTGGATGAAAAGCACAACAGGAGTGCGAGGTATTATTAGTGTTAAAAGTGGCATTTAGCAACACTAATATAAATAAGCTGACACCAGAGTTTCGCTCTGCATTTAGGGAAATGTTCTGGGTCTTCAAGTCCCTTTATCTAAGAATCAAAGCCTCCCACTAGTTATAAAACATGCCTGCCCTGGTTTGTTAGGACCTGAGGATTTTCCTGGCATCCTCACATTGGTAAATCCCCTGCTGATTCCAAGCAGTGTGGCTGCGTGGGCAGCATTTCAGCTACAGCTCAGGCGGGGTGACTTGAGGTCATGTCCATCTATTGCCCACGACCCACCAGTCATGATCAGGAGGGAGGGACAAGGGAGGAGCGAGTGGAGACTAAGAGCAAAACCTTTTTCATTTGTAGGGTGAAAGAGGAAAAGTGAGAGCAATCACGTCCCTCCATTCCTAGGACCCAAGACTCAGCGATCAAAACAGACCCTGCCAAGTAGAATATAGAGCACAAGGATAAAAGATGAATACTTAAAACAGCTTATTTATTTATTTCACTGGGCTGCCTTTCATGTGAGGTCTTAGTTCCCCAGCCATGCTCCTTGCAGTGGAAGCTCAAAGTCTTAGCCACTGGACCACCAGGGAAGTCCCTGATGAATACTGTTTAAAGTATAACAATGTCCTGAATATCTCTTGGGATATATTTATATTAAAATATTGTTTGTTACTTGTCTAAGATGCAGATGAAACTGAGCATCCTGTATTTTTCTTCTCCAGTGTTCGCCAGAAGGAATTTACTCCTTTAATTCCTTATCCAGGTGAGAAATGGAAGACCAGAGATGTCTGGAGTCCATTTCAGGCCTGTGGGAGGTTCAGATCTCTTCAGCTGAGCCATTTCTCTAAAGTCATCTAAAATCGATTTTTAAGATCCTCCCTCAACTGTCCCTAGGGCTGGGAATGTGGATCCAAAATTGTTCTTGAACTCAGACCTTCAGTTACCTAATGCCAAGCAGAATACTGTTCTCCATAGTGACTGTATCAATTTATATTCCCACCAACAGTGCAGAAGGGTTCCCTTTTCTCCACACCCTCTTCAGCATTTATTGTTTGTAGATTTTTTGATGAGGGCCATTCGGACAGGTGTGAAATGATACCTCATTGCAGTTTTGATTTGCATGTCTCTAATCGTGAGCAGTGTTGGGCATCTTTCCATGTGTTTATTAGCCATCTGTACGTCTTCTTTGGAGAAATGTCTAGTTAGGTCTTCCACCCACTTTTTGATTGGGTTGTTTGTTTTTCTGGTACTGAGCTGCATGAACTGCTTGTATATTTTGGAGATCAATCCTTTGTTAGTTGTTTCATTAGCTAGTATTTTCTCCCAGTCTAAGGGTTGTCTTTGCACCTTGTTTATAGTTTCCTTCACTGTGCAAAAGCTTTTAAGTTTAACTAGGTCCCATTTGTTTATTTTTGTTTCTATTTTCCGTTCTAGGAGGTGGGTCCTAGAGCATCTTTCTGGGGAAAGAGTGTTGAAGACTGTCCTGCCTATGTTTTCCTCTAAGAGCTTTATGGTTTCTGGTCTTACATTTAGGTCTTTAATCCACTTTGAGTTTATTTTTGTGTATGAAAAAAAAAATGCCACATTCAGATTTAAAGCTGTGGAGAAGCTTCACCATCCCCAAGCCTCGGGCTTGTCAGCACCTTTTTGCTGGCCTAGCCCTTTCCCAATCATTACCTCATCTGAGCCTTGACGCCCTCATGAGAGCACAACTGTCATCCCACCCTTTGGCAGGTCAGGATGATCCAGTCGTAAGGGCCTGTTCAGAGCAATGGGGGTGGTAACAGAAACCTCACCTGGGGCCTCAGTTCTTCCCACCTGAACCAGCTGTTAAGCAGTGGGCCTGGAGCCAGCTTCTGTCTTTGAGAGCCCAGGTCTGGAATGCCAGTCCTTGCCTTGCACAGTCTACCTGGTGGAGACCAAAGATTCATCCCTGACATTCTTATTGAACAAGGATGATGTGCTGGGATGTACCTCGTGATACAGCTGGGAAAGGTAGACAAGGTTTGGGTCTCCCTCCAGGGGGCTTCCCTTCTGGAGGTGGCATCAGATGGCAACAAGTGCTCGAGGCCAAAGGACTAGGTGGGAGGAGGGGCTGCTTTAGGGACGGCGAACAGGAAGCTCATTCTGGAGAGGGGGTGCCTGACCAGCCCGGCTCCTGTCCCCTGTGGGCCCCCAGCTTTGCAGAGCAGCCGCTGAGCTCCAAGATGGGAATGAGCTTGCCGTCCAAGGGCCAGCAGGTTGGAGTGTACCAACAAGGTGGAGAGAAGGGAGACGCAGTCCAAGCACCCGGCAGGCTCAGTCTGTGGTCAGGAGCCTGGATTTTATTTGAATGATGACAGGGAAGCTGCTGGAAAGCCAGCCTTAACCCAGGTTCTCACCTTCTCCTGTAAAGGTCATTGGACAGAGAGGACAGGGGCTAAGGCAGAGTGGAGAGTGTACAGAGACTCACAGGTGACAGCCAGGTGTCCCCTTCTGGAAGAGGGTGTGTAAGGCACCTGGCTGCTGCTGTCTGCTGTCCAAAGCTTGGCTCTTGAAGTCGGGGTTTTCCCACAATGTATGTTTTCATTTCCTGAAGCTCTTGTGCTTCTCCAGAAAGCCAGGAGGGGTCCTGATGAGGTCTCAGATCCCGCAGCAGTCATTTTTAGGTCCTGATGACCTTTTAACACAGGCCGGGGTGGTCCCATGTGCCTATGCAGAAGGCCAAGAAAAGACAGATCAGACTCTCCTGGGGATGAACAGACCTGAGCCCTGGCCCAGTGACTGACTGGGAGAAAGTCAGTCGGGCACCTTGACCATGGGCTGGATGAAAACATTTTGACCAGTGGCTCTCAGAGTATGGCCTGCACAATCAGCATCAAGTGGGAACTTGTTAGAAACGCTAAAGCAGAGACTCAGCTTTCTATATTTGAACATGTACTCTAGATGATTCTCATACTCAATAAAGCTTGAAAAACCACTCCGTTAGAAGAAAGCTAGGCGGATGGTTAAAAAAAACCCTTGCTTTGGCTGAGACTTGGTTCAAATTAGAGCAAAAACAGAAAACTTCATGGCAGGGGGATGTGGGATGTAGTCTGTGCCCCAAACTCAACCAAACACAGAGACTAATACCCGAGTTACAACTTCTCAACCCAACAAAACCACGTCATGAAACTTTGCTAATAAAGAGTAATCTCGGGCTACTTCTCCCAACCAGGTTCCAAGGCCCGAGTTTATTCTTGGTGCACTCTGGAGACTCCTGGAGCCTGCGTGCATTCCTTCATTCATTCCCACAGTCTTAGCTGCTGAAGATACAAAGATAATCACAAAAACACAAAAACCTTTCCTCCACCCTCAGATAGTCTGTTTCAAGGAGAGGCATATAATTTGTGAATGAAAAATTACGGGGCAGGGTAATCATCATTGCTGCTACCAGGGCGCTCTGGGTGGAGTGGGACTCCCGGCCTAGGGCAGGAAGGAGGAGGTCTCAGCCAGGCCCGGAGGAACAGAAACACTGGGGTGGGGCAGGGGTTAATCCAGTGCAGCCAGTCTAGTGTCTGAGTCAGATCATGACGCAGTTGGATGGGAAAGCTGGAGTTCACAGTCGTAACTGCCCCCTGAGAACAGAATTATCTGCAGAGCCCAGATACACCCTATGACCACAAGTGTGTGCTGGAGGGGGCAGGGTGTTGACTGGAGGAACCACGGCACCACTGGCAGCTCCAGCCCCCAAATTACTGACCTGCAGCTACATTCCCAGCTCCTTTTTCTGATGAGTGTTCCTGTGAGTGTTGGCCTGTCCCAAACCTGGCAACCTGTTTTCAGTCCTATCTCCCCTACACCTGCACACCCCACTTCTATCCCAGCATTTTGTCCTTTTGGAAGTACTTTCAGCTGACTGTACTGATCTCGAAAGGACTAGGAATAAACCCCCATCCTCGCAATCAACAGTCTCAGTCTTTAGCACGGTCTTAGGGGTCCTACTCAGATGCACATCATGGTGATCCCCCTTTTGGTCATTTATTCATTCACAACTATTGTCCCAAGCTCTGATCCAGAGGGCTCCTGTTGTGGTGAGTAATTATGGGGTTAAGTTTTTAAAGATTTTCTTTGATGTGGACCACTTTTAAAGTCCTTATTGAGTTTATTACAATATTGCTTCTGCTTTATGTTTTGAATTTTGGGCCAAGAGGCGTGTGTGATCTTAGCTCCCTGACCAGGGATCACACCCACACTGCCTGTGTTGGAAGGTGAGGTCTTAACCACTGGACAGCCACGGAAATTCCTGCTGTAACTTTTAGGCTCACTAACAATGAAAAATGTGATGATGAACTACTATTTCTCACCAAATTAATACTTTGTTTTAAAGAAAATGCTTGGTACTAGTGAGGAGGCTGTGAGAAGGGGCACCTCCAACCCTATCATCAGTAGTGGCTGTCACCTGGGAAGTTCCCAGGCTGTCTTTCAGATCCAGGTCTGTTCTATAAGCCTGTCCCATTTGGGACATCCTGTCTGAAAAGCAGCTTGACAATATGTATCGAAAACTATTGAGATGTTAAAACCTATTAACCCAGAAGTTCATCTGGAAGTTTATTCTAAGGAGATTATCAGGAACGTAGACAGAGATTTATACCAGCTACCATTCATTAAGCACATACCACCCATGCACCAAGAAAGATTTCACCAAATTTTTGTAGTACCAACAAAGATTTCACCAAAACATTGTTTTCCATGGCAAAAAAAAAATTAGAAACAGGCTACATTTACAACAACAGAGAATGTTTAAACAAGTTAGAATAAGTCATAGGACATAAACTGTTCATTAAAAACTCTTTAAAGAATTTTAAATGCCATAGGAAATATTCTTATATGTGCAGTATGGTTCTAACTTACAAAAATATATAGTTAATATAAATGCATTTAAAAGAACAAAATACTACTGGATAGAATGGAAACTTTTTTTTTTTTGGCTGAGCTGTGTGGCCTGTGGACTCATAGCTCCTCAACCAGAGATCGAACCCGTGACCCCTGCGCTGGAAGCACAGAGTCCTAACCACTGTACTGCTAAGAATTCTCCAAACTTTAATTTTCTTAACGCTTTCAGCGTTTCTGTATTGTTTCCCTACCATTGGCGTGTATCCCTTTAATAACGAAAAGGTGGCGAAGCACACAGGCGTGGGCACGAAGGTTCGTGTGCGCGTGCGCGCACCCACGTGACTTCCATTCCCGTATGAGGAGTATCGTATTATGTTCTTAAGACGGCTGCCTCCTGGTCCGGTCCTGGTGAGTCACCCAAGTCGTCTGGGTTTTTAATTTTCTCTTTGCAAAATGACTGTGATAATCCCGGCCTCTCCACCAAACAAGATAGTCGTATGTTGCTACTGCCTCCTGCCTGTAAAACCCCAGGTTAATGCTAATTATTGTTATTACTAACACACCAATGCATTTTGGGAGAGGTGAGTTCCAGTGACGGTGGCATCTCCGCAAAAAAAAAAAGACTCAAATAAGCTAGGAATGGTCTCCTGGGACATGAAGCCTTCACTTCACATAACGTCTCTCCTTGCCAGAAACTTTCCTCCTGTGTATCCCTATGCAGGTACTATTGCTGGTACCAAATGACTTGAAAGCTCGGTAGCAGGGAGCGTTTGTTTGTCATACATGTCAGCTGGGGTTTGGCTGATCTTGACTGAGATCAGCTGAGTTGGGTTAAGGTTGCTTTTTTTTTTTTTTTAATTTTAAATTATTTATTTGGCTGTGCCAGGTGTTGTGGCCTGTAAGATTTTTATTTTTTTTTTAAGTTGTAGCTCGTGGGATCTTCAGCTGCAGCATACGAATTCTTAGTTGTGGCATGTGGGATGTAGTTGGACCACCAGGGAAGTCCCCAGGCTGTCTTTCAGATCCAGGTCTGTTCTATAAGCCTGTCGTCTTCCAGGGACCAGCAACCTAGCTGGGGCATGTTCTTTTCCTGGTGATGGGAGAGGCATAAGAGGACATGCCCGGTCACACAAGCACATTTCAAACCACTGTATGGTCAGCTCTGCTCCTTCACCCTGCTGCTGCTAAGTCACTTCAGTCGTGTCCGACTCTGTGTGACCCCATAGACGGCAGCCCACCAGGCTCCCCCATCCCTGGGATTCTCCAGGCAAGAACACTGGAGTGGGTTGCCATTTCCTTCTCCAATGCATGAAAGAGAAAAGT
>SJYX01022021.1:180306-216119 GCA_006410675.1 Oreotragus oreotragus
ATGTGAGTTTGAGTGAACTCTGGGAGATGGTGATGGACAGGGATCAAGCTGCGATTCATGGGGTCGCAAAGGGTCAGACACAACTGAGCGACTGAACTGAACTGAATATCATATGGTATTTGTCTTTCTGACTTAACTTTCCCGAGTATGATCATCTCTAGTTGCATTCATGTTGCTGCAAATGGCATTGTTCCATTCCTTTTTATGGTTGAGTAATACTCCATTGTATGAACATACCACATCTTCTTTATCCATTCATGTGCCAGTGGACATTTAGGTTGCTTCCTTGTCTTGGCTGTTGTGCGGCGTGAACATACGGGGGCATGTATCTTTTTGAATTATAGTTTTGACTGGACATATGCCCAGGAGTGGGATTGCTGGATCATATGGTCATTCTATTTTTAGTTTTCTGAGAAGGTGGCATGTATTTTTTATCATCTCAGGACTGTATCTCAAGCACTTCCCTCATGTGTAAACGTGCTTCTGATCAGAATTCTCCCTGGCAAAATCAAACGGCTGTGTTCCCAGTCTGGACTGTCAGGATCCATCTGATGGTGTGGTCTGTCATCTAGGAAGGAGGGCCACTTGCCAAGACAACACCTGAGGAAGGTGGGGCGTGGCGGAGCTTCTGCATACATGCACGAGCTGAGGAGGTGCCTCAGAAGAGACAGCGGGAGAAGAGAGGGCAGAGACAGAGCCAAGGCTCAGCAGCTGGGAGGCAGCTGGCCCCACGTGGGGTGCAGGCGGCGGCTCTGGGCTCATGGGAGTCTTGAGGAAGTGTTGGCTGGAAGGAAGCAAATAGGACCCTCCAGAGTCCTACGGGACCAAGTCCTCAACTGCTCCCTTCGTGCTTCTCTGTGCCAGGGTCTGAGTCTTAACACGGATGAGCAGAGCCTGGCTGGAGAGGCCACATGCACCCTGTGACCCTGGAAGATGGAAACTAGCATAGACCAAGGGCCTAACCCCAGCGAGAGAGCCTCGGGGAAGATGATTCTCTTTACTTGGAGCCAGATGATTCGGCAAACTGCCAAACAGAGTCCTCCTTTTCCTTCTGAAAAGAAACAGATACATAAGAGAAAAAGTACCTCGTGTGATTTCTGCCAAACGGGCCACAGGTCCCCGTTGGGTTGGCATCTGCCTGGCAGGAGCTCACTGGAACTGTTAAAAGTTGAGGCTTGGGCCCGAGTCTAATGAGGAGAGAACCAGTCAGACATATCCCCTGACACCTGATGAGCACTGCCCCAAACCATCAAGGTCATTGAAAACAAGGAGTGTCGGAGAGACTGACTGCCACAGCCAAGAGGAGGCTAAGGAGACCTGAGGACTGCAGGAACTTGGGTGGGATCCCGCACCAGAACAAGACCTTAGGAAAAAGTTCAGGAAATCCAGATAAACTGTGGACTTCCGTTAAGAATAATGATCAATTCTAGTTCATTAATCGAAACAAGCAGACCATCTTAACGTAAGATGTCTGTAACAGGAGAAACTGGATAAGGGATGTTTTGGAACCTTCTGTGCTTTCTTAATTTTTCTGTAAATCTTAAACTATATGTTAAAAAAAAAACTATTAAAAAGTAAGTGGGGAGGTTGAAGGCAGACTTGGAAGCCAGCCTGCCGGGGATCCAGTCCCAGCCCCTCCTCGCCTCGGGCAAGTCACTGGACCCTTTCTGCCGCACCTCCGTTTCCTCCTCAGGAGACGGGACTCCTCACAGGACCTTGGATTGTCCTGGGGACAGAATGAGTTAAAACTTGTCAAACTCTGGAAGAATGTGCCTGGCACCGAACAAGTGCCACACGTGCTTATTTAGTATGTAAATGAAACTATAGATGTAGATCTACCTCAAATGTCCTGTAAAACAGAAGGAAGTGTACAGTAGCTTGAGTTTTAATTTTTCTTAAAAAAAAAAAAAAAAAGGCATGCTCAGGGCTCAGTTTGGGCTCCTCTCTCCCAGAAATTCTGTGACCCTGCCCCCTCCCTCTGGCTTGGCCTGAATTTGGTTCTTCCTGCTCTTTCTCCCAAGGGATTCCCATTCTCTGCCAGGTTCAGATGGGATGACTCAGCCTGGAAACCTCCCATCAAAAGGCACATCAGCACAGCAGATCCCCTGCCCGCTTGCTTGTCCCGGCTCTTCTTCCCTGGGAGGGTGCTCTGGCTTCTAGGTTCCAGCACTGGCCCCGAGACACCTCTAGCCTTACCCTCTTCCCCCAGACACACAGCCACAAGCCCTCTAGCTGACTTTCCTGCCTACGCCGATGCCCTTCCAGCTTGGAGAGCTAAAGAGGAGACATCCCCGCCCAACAGGATGCTTGGGAAATGCGTGTGTTCCTTATGGCTCAGGAAGAGGTCTTTCTCTAAAGAACAATCCTGAACTTTGTCCAGAGCGTTGCAAGCTTGCTGCGAGTCATCTTCCTGTGAGCATCTGGAAAAAAGCCTTGTGTCCAAGCAGAATTGGAAGCACACCTCTACTGTTTCCTTTAGGCAGGACCTTGAGTTCCTGGAGCTGTTTCCTGCCTCCGCTGATAGCCATGGTCCCTCTCCGGGGCTGCCAGGTACAACCAAAGCCAAGCTCTGCAGTGTGGCCAAAACCTGAAGCTTCGGAATGAGGCTGAATCTCCCAGTCACTTTCCCTGGTGGGTTCCCCTATTTTTTTTTTTTTCCTAAAGAGGCTTATTTCTTGTTCAGAGACACTGGTGAAGGGGGTCATTGACATGCCCCTCTGTTTACAGGTGAGGAAGCCAAGTCCTTCTGGAGACAAAAAAGATGTCAGACACATTTCCCATTTGGAGAAGGGGTTGCAATTCCTCATCCACATTCTAGCCGGAGTTAACTTGTTTTCTTTGCCAGCACTTGGCAGTGACCTACATAGACCACATGCCTAATAATAACTTGAGCTTTATTAGCACCCAGCATTCAAGGGCCTCTGGGAATTTGGCAAAAGGCAGTATTTAGTAAATCATCTGCTTGTTGCAAACAGACTTTGCACTTCTGGAGCAGCCTTTGAAGAGGAGAAGCTGCTGGCTGGGAGTTATCAGTACAGCGGTCGCTTGTCTGAATATTTTCCTCTTCATCTTTTTATCTGGAAATCTCCAAGACCATGGCTCACTTGTAAAGGGTTGATATTTGAGACAGGTAACCATTAGTCTGTCTCAGGTATCGACCTATCAGAATGGCTTTTGGCCAAGAGTACCCACCCAAAGTTCTACCCCCTACTCCTGCCTCTGATTGGCCAGGCATTGCCCCTGAAGCTGCAGGTTTAGGGGAAGGTCCAGGGAGTTCCAGGGAGGAGTTCTAGGTGGTGGGACAATGACTGTTCCAAGTGACAGGAAAATAATTCAGTATTTAACCAGCTGACTGTCAACCCTATATGCCCACATATTCTCAGTTCCTAGGAGTACAGATCTATGCCATGTGGCTTAACATAAGCTTGTTCCTAAGTGTACATGATGGCGGATCAAGGAGTAGAACTGTTTGGATTCAAGAGCCTTGAGGATTTCATTGGACTGTGTCTTAGCACCGGGAGTTGGTGATGGACAGGGAGTGATGGCCAGGTGTAAGGAGAAGAAGAGTGGGTGCAAGTCATAAATGATAACACAAGATAATCAAAGCGAGGGAAGCCCAAGAGGGTCCGTAAGTCCAAAGGATGGTGTAAAATTAGACATGAGAGACAGGGTAGGACAGGGCAGATGCTGGAAAGATCCTAGGCCCAGAGGGTTGGGAGGATCAGAGTGTCCTGAAGCAAGAGGGTCTAAAACACTTGCCTCAAAAGTATCATCACTTGCTGCCAGGGAAGCTTAGCCATGGTTAAAAATGTCAGGAGGGTGGAGCTACTCAATTCTCAGCAGTTCTTAGAAGTGCCTTGTGAAAAGATTTTCCCCAAGTGTTTCCCCTGCAACACACCCAGCAAGCTGTTTCTAGAAAAGTTGTCCCAGGTGCCAAAGCTGGTACTTAAGAAGGACCATTGTTTGAAGGGCTGCTTCCCACTGGCAAAAAGCATGATTGGATGGGAGAGGGGGTCATTTCCATCACAGAATCCAAATTCCCTAGGACTTTGGCCATCTCAGAGCAGGATAGCTTTATAAATTTGTACCAATACCATAATTTTCAAAGCGGTCTTGAAGCCACTGGAGTTGCAAGAAGTCTCCTGATGGATGCAGATTGCTTTCCAAATATATGAGTCCTTTCTTCTCTTCTCAGTGAATGCCACACAATCCTCCAGCCGTCATTTAGGGAGAACTAATCCCTTCTTGCTGCTGCTAAGTCATTTCAGTCGTGTCCGACTCTGTGCGACCCCATAGACGGCAGCCCACCAGGCTCCCCCGTCCCTGGGACTCTCCAGGCAAGAACACTGGAGTGGGTTGCCATTTCCTTCTCCAGTGTGTGAAAGTGAAAAGTGAAAGGGAAGTTGCTCGGTCGCGTCCGACTCTTCGCAACCCCATGGACTGCAGCCTACCAGGCTCCTCCATCCATGGGATTTTCCAGGCAAGAATACTGGAGTGGGGTGCTATAAGTGAGTCATTAAGGATGACTGAATTTGTGAACCAAAATTAGCATGTGCCCAGAATACTTTTATTCAGCATTCTGCCCCAAATCCTGTCATGCATGCAACATGTGGCAACTTGCAAAGCTCCTGCTGGGCCTGCAGAACTGTTGACAACCAAATGCCCACACTTAGGAGGAAGCGAGTTTTGTTTCCTCTCCTATCAGTTTGCTGCAACTGTGTTTCTGTGTGGTTAGTTTTTAGATGGCCTGATCTTTATGAACTGTGGTGTTGGAGAAGACTCTTGAGAGTCCCTTGGACTGCAAGGAGATCCAACCAGTCCATCCTAAAGAAGATCAGTCCTGGGTGTTCTTCGGAAGGAATGATGCTAAAGCTGAAACTCCAGTACTTTGGCCACCTCATGCGAAGAGTTGACTCATTGGAAAAGACTCTGATGCTGGGAGGGATTGAGGCAGGAGGAGAAGGGGACGACAGAGTATGAGATGGCTGGATGGCATCACCGACTCGATGGACAGGAGTTTGAGTGAACTCTGGGAGTTGGTGATGGACAGGGAGGCCTGGCGTGCTGCGATTTATGGGGTTGCAAAGAGTCGGACACGACTGAGCGACTGAACTGAACTGAACTGATCTTTATGGTGTTTAGGATTCTATATTCACCACCTCAGTATCTTGGCCCTGTAATTTTCTGAAGATACATTGTGGCTCAGATGTTTACATAATGCTATAGCCTCCCCCAAAAGCAAGCTGCTTGTACATTGACACTTTGTTATCTTAAACACTGTTATCACATATATAGATAGTGAAAGAAAGTGAAGTTGCTCAGTCTTGTCTGACTCTTTGCCACCCCATGGACTATGGCCTACCAGGCTCCTCAGTCCGTGGGATTTCCCAGGCAAGAATACTGGAGTGGGGTGCCATTTCCTTCTCCAGGGGATCTTCCTGACCCAGGGATTGAACCCAGGTCTCCCGCATTGTAGGCAGACACTTTACCATTTGAGCTACCAAGGAAGCTATTGCTGTTCTCAGGGAAGATCTTTCAAATGTAATTTTATTTTTTAAATAGGCTATAAGTTCCTGCCATTCAAAAGTCAAAATAATATCCAAAAGTATAATGGAGAAGTTCTGCACTTCACTTGTTTCTTGCATTATCTTTCTAGTATTTCTTTGGGCAAATAGACAGTTTTCATATTTCCTTTTTAAGGGAAGGTTTTAAATATTTCACTAGCGCACAAAGCTCCCTTTATCACACAAGGAGGTAAAGTTAGATGCGGTAGATAAATTCAGAAGTGATTCCAGAAGACTGAGATTGCCTCTGAAGCCTGTCTTCCTAGGGCCATCTTTTTACATAGCTTTTTACATAGCTTGTTCTTGGAAAATGATGGGATGGAATTTTCTCCTGAGTCCCTGGTGCTGTTTTCCCATCTGTATCCCCCCCGTTTCAACAATCCCACAAAAGTCTCTGACAGAGGTGCACATTTTGTTCTCTTCCCCACCCCCGCCTCCCTCAAACACACCTGTCTAGGGCCCCATCTCCACAGTGCCTGTGGGGATAGGTAGATGGATTCCACTGTGTATACAGAATTTCAGGAAGAAGTGACCGGCTCCTTCCAGTCAAGGTTTCTTCGGGCTGGAAGCAGTCATTCAACACGAGTCTAATGAGAAAAGCTGACACTGGAGGATGTCCCAGATGTACGATATTCAGCTTATTGATGGAGTGTTTACTGTGTGCCAGGCCCTATGGCGGGTGCCAGCTTGAAGGGTGAGCCAGACACGGTGCCTGCCCTCATGGGCCTCAGGGGGAGCGTTACAATACGCTGTGGGAAGAGCTGTGAGAATGCAAAGCGCAGAGAAGGCATCGCGGGGGGAGGCCTCAGGAAAGCCAAGATAAGCGGGGCATCAGCCAGGCAGCGAGTGGGGGTCCGAGGCAGCGTCGTGTGCAGAGAGTTCCTTTCTCCTCTCCCACAGCGTCCTTTTCTAGTGGGACCTCATGGAGATAATTCTCGTGGCGAAAGGAGAGACTTGAGAGTGGAGATGTAGGGGCCAGAGGAGCTGGAGGTGCTTGGGTGTGGGTAGCGGCAGGGAACCAACCCTTCCTGTTGGAACACGTGGGCAGAGCCCTGGTGGTGCTCCGTGCAAGGACAGGCAGGGGGCGGTGCTACTGGGAAAGAGGAAATCCAAAGCCTTCCTGCCTGGGGATGCCCAAGTCTATTCCAGGCTCTGCACCTGGCGGTGGAAGCCTCAGGAAATACCATGGCAGCGGGAGCGTCAAAGGAAAGGTCTTGAAATACCAGTGAGTCAGAAAGTGAGGCAGTCCAGTTCCCAATGGCAAGTAGATGGCCCTTTCAAAACAGGGCAACCTGGGGAGGAATTATGTACAAAGGTGTGGGCGGCTGCACCCCGGGGGCCAACAGAAGGAAGGAGATTAGGGACGGTTAGCAGAGTCTGGCAGGACCGAGTGTCTTGTTAGTCTCCTAGGTCTTGAAAGGAGCAGTGACCTTGGGCAGAGGTGAGCCTGCAGGGAGGGGACCAGGGGAAGAAGTTCCCCCAAGTAGCACTGTCCTTCCCTCTGCCAGGCCTCTCAGGTAGTGGGACCCTGCCCTAGGAAAGCATGCGGGGCCTGTAGATGAGGCTCCAGGCACAGAGGCCACTGGGGACAGGGAGGGGGCAACAGGAAGCAGGAAGGGAACCCAGCACGCCTGCATTCACTGGGGCTTGCAGAGGCAGGAGACCAGACAAGATGGCTTTCTTTATGCTTTTCTCCATTTTCCTAACGGTCTCAAAATGAACACACATGACTCCGGACTGGAGAAACTGTGATTTTTAATTTTAAAAGGCGAAACCACAAACCACATCAATAGTAATAACAGCAGCAAGGAATGTGTCCCCAAGGAGACCCCCACCCCCCAACTCCGGGCAGTGCCAGTGCTTGCGTTAATGAGAACGGGAGAGGGATGCCTTGCCGACACTCTGGCCCACTCTGCACCCTTTCCCATGGGATGCTGACCACAGGGCACACACAACCATCACTCTCAACCAGAGTCCCTGGGTCCTGAAGGAAGTGGTGCTGAACCCTCCTGTTACTCTGAAGCAAACTTTGTATGTGTGCATGGTGGGCGGGGGTGGTGAGGCAGGGCCCGGGGTGGTCACAGGGGAGTGCTCCGATTTCCAGGGATATGGCTTCAGCTCCTGTCCCAGCTGCTGCATCATGGGGGAGCCTTGAGCATTTAGACGCTCTGAGTCTTGTATCCAAGTGACCGATGACGGTAGTGATGATGATGCTTCCCTCTAAGAGTCATTGTGAGGGTTCATGACCTTGTGAAGTTAGAATCTCTACAAATATTCCTTGTGCATGAAGGAGAGCAGTGCGCAGAGGTCATCACCACCTCACGAGGCAAGAACAAATACATCCTCAGCCTCTAGGAGGCCCGAGGCCTGTGGCACAGCTCGTGCGTGGACAGAAAGAACACAGCCTGTGGTGAATTGAAGAGAAACACACCCAATGCCAGAGCCTGCTGGGAGCGCTTTCTCTAGTTGCCAGCAGGCAGCCCTCCTCCCTCTAGTCTTTTCTCTGCGTCCTCCACCCCTCAGCTCCCTGGGGTCCCTGTGCCCAGGATGTGGCTGGAGTCTCTCGTGGGGGTCTCTTCCTGCCTGCAGGGTGGATGTAGACCCTCAGGTTTAGGACTTTCAGAGGCTTCAGAGGACCGCACCTATGACAGCCACCTTTCTCTTGCCACCTTGCCTTCCTCTGGCATGTAATTTCAGCGTATGATTGTTCTCAAAGGCCCCTGCCCCACAAGGGAGGGGCTGGACAGGTGAGGCCAGTAAAAAGCCCGTCTCACCAGGAGAGAAAAGTCTCTGCATGGGGCCATGAAAAGAAGGCAAAATGAGGAAATGGGGAATTTGTGGTAAAGACTGAGTGTGACCACCCTGTTTCATGCTGTTCTTGTCCAGTTGCCCAGTCTGTCTGACTCTCTGCGACCCCATGGACTGCAGCACTCCAGGCTTCCTGTCCTTCACCATCTCCTGAGGTTTACTCCTGTCCATTGAGTCGGTGATGCCATCCAACCATCTCATCCTCTGTCGTCCCCTTCTCCTCCTGCCTTCAATCTTTCCCAGCATCAGGGTCTTCTCTAATGAGTCAGCTCGTTGCATCAGGTGGCCAAAATGTTAGAGCTTCAGCTTCAGCATCAGTCCTTCCAATGAATATTCAGGACTGATTTCCTTTAGGATGGACTGATTGGATATCCTTGCAGTCCAAGGGACTCTCAAGAGTCTTCTCCAACACCACAGTTCAAAAGCATCAGCTCTTCGGTGCTCAGCTTTCTTTATGGTTCAACTCTCACATCCATACATGACTACTGGAAAAACCATAGCTTTGACTAGATGGACCTTTGTCGGCAAAGTAATGTCTCTGCCTTTTAATATGCTGTCTGGGTTTGTCATAACTTTTTTCCCAAGGAGCAAGCATCTTTTAATTTCATGGCTGCAGTCACCATCTGCAGTGATTTGGGAGCCTAAGAAAATAAAGTTTGTCCCTGTTTCCATTCTTTCCCTATCTATTTGCCATCTGGCATGGGACCGGATGCCATGATCTTTGTTTTCTGAATGTTGAGTTTTAAGCCAACTTTTTCACTCTCCTCTTTCACTTTCAAGAGGCTCTTTAGTTGCTTTCTGCCATAAGGGTGGTGTCATCTTCGTATTTGAGGTTGTTGATATTTCTCCCAGCAATCTTGACTCCAGCCTGTGCTTCACCCAGCCCAGCATTTTGCATGATGTACTCTGCATAGAAGTTAAATAAGCAGGGTGACAATATACAGCCGTGATGTACTCCTTTTCCAATTTGGAACCAGCCCATTGTTCCATGTCTGATTCTAACTGTTGCTTCCTGACCTGCATACCGATTTCTGAGGAGGCAAGTAAGGTGGTCCGGTATTCCCATCTCTTTAAGAATTTTCCACAGGTTGTTGTGATCTACACAGTCAAAGGCTTTAGCATAGTCAGTGAAGCAGAAATAGATGTTTTTCTGAAACTCTCTTGCTTTTTCTATGATCCAATGGATGTTGGCAATTTGATCTCTGGTTCCTCTGCCTTTTCTAAATCCAGCTTGAACATCCAGAAGTTCTCGGTTCATGTACTGTTGAAGCCTAGCTTGGAGAATTTTGAGCATTATTTTGCTAGCGTGTGAGATGAGTGCAATTGTGCAGTAGTTTGAACATTCTTTGGCATTGCCTTTCTTTGGGATTGGAATGAAAACTGATGTTTTCCATCCTGTGACCACTGCTGAGTTTTCTGAATTTGCTGGCATATTGAATGCAGCACTTTCACAGCATCATCTTTTAGGATTTGAAAGAGCTCAGCTGGAATTCCATCGCCTCCACTAGCTTTGTTTGTAGTGGTGCTTCTGAAGGCCTGCTTGACCTCGTACTCCAAGATGCTGGCTCTAGGTGAGTGATCATAGCATCGTGGTTATCTGGGTCATTAAGATCTTTTTTGTACAGTTCTTCTGTGTATTCTTACCACCTTTTCTTAATATCTTCTGCTTCTGTTAGGTCCAGACCTTTATTGTGCCCATTTTTGGATGAAATATTCCCTTGGTAGCGCTCATTTTCTTGAAGAGATCTCTAGTCTTTCCCATTCTGTTTTCCTCTATTTCTTTGCATTGATCACTGAAGACTTTCTTATCTCTCCTTGCTATTCTTTGGAACTCTACATTCAGATGGGTATATCTTTCCTTTTCTTCTTTGCCTTTCACTTCTCTTCTTTTCTCAGTTATGAAGAGATCTCTAGTCTTTCCCATTCTGTTTTCCTCTATTTCTTTGCATTGATCACTGAAGACTTTCTTATCTCTCCTTGCTATTCTTTGGAACTCTACATTCAGATGGGTATATCTTTCCTTTTCTTCTTTGCCTTTCACTTCTCTTCTTTTCTCAGTTATTCGTAAGACTCT
Source organism: Oreotragus oreotragus (assembly GCA_006410675.1). Taxonomy (NCBI): domain Eukaryota; kingdom Metazoa; phylum Chordata; class Mammalia; order Artiodactyla; family Bovidae; genus Oreotragus; species Oreotragus oreotragus. The sequence goes on from SJYX01022021.1 coordinate 190,753, forward strand.
TTCATAGTCTTTCCCAGTCCCTTTGGCATTTGGCGCCATGGGTGTGAGGCACTTGCACCCGGATCTGGAAGGGTTTAGGGCTGGAGAGAAATGCAGTGACAACCCCCTCCCCAGACCCTCACCATCTCTGCCACCTCTGACCGTGACCCAGAGGACAGAGGCAGCACGCAGGCCACACCTCAACCTCCTGATGCTTAAAAGCAGTGACCTCGTCTTCCTCTCCACTTTACACCATGAGATCTGACCTACAACTAGTGGGTTGTAGGTCAACCCACTAGTTGACCTTTGTCCTCAGTACCGGGGAAAGATAGGTGGACATAGGGAGTCCAGAAAGAGATGAAAGGTTATCAAAGCAGAGCACTTGTTTATCCTGCAACTTGTGGAGAAGGGGGTTGCGGTGGTGGCTGAAAGTGCAGAGTCTGGAATTGGAATGAGAAAGGCCAAACCCCATGTCCTCTGCTTGTTGTCAAGGTGATCCACTTACTTGACTGCCTGAGCCTCTGATCTGTCAGAAGTGAATGACCAGATCAGATGTGCTTCTTAAGAAGTGCATGTGTGCAGGCTAAGCCGCCTCAGTCGCGTCCGGCTCTTTGCAACTCCCAGGACTGCGGCCAGCCAGGCTCCTCTGTCCCTGGTATTCTCCGGGCAAGAATACTGGAGTTGGTTCCCAGGCCCTCAAGGAGTTGCCATATCAAATAATACGGCATCAACTTGGACACGTTTTTGCCTTTAAAAAAAAAAAAAAAAAAGGATTTGATCCTGAAATTATTCTAGCCCCTGGCTGTCTTACTGGTTTACAGGGAATAAAGGGGACTGAAGAACAAATGAAGGTACATTACAAAGCAGCAAGCATCCCAGTCCAAAATGTGGGACATCCTGCAAGATAAATGATCCAGTTATCTTCAAGAAACCAAATGCAAGGAGATGAAACTTTTAAAAGGAGCAGGAACTGTTACAGAACAGAAGGGACCATCAAAAGAAATATGTGAGAATTGTTAAATCCCAATTTGAAAAAAAAAAAAAAAGAACACCCTAAAAAGACCTCTTTAAGAGAACTAACCCGATATAAAGGAATAAGTGTTAATTTTGTGGGTAGTGGCCTGGCAGTTATATTTCTAAAATGTCCTCACTAACTGCAAGTGCACACTGAAGTATTTATGGTGATATGAAAGGACGGCTGGGATTCAGAAGGCCGATGGTTTCAGGGTTAACATTGCTGGAGCTGAGTGATGAGTGTCTGAGTTTTCATTTTACTCTTCTGTCTGTATTGTATATTTTTGGAGAATTTCATCACAAAACGTTTTAAAAATATTTGTCAGGTCTTAGTTGGGGCATGTGGGATCTTTTCCTTCCACCAGGGATTGAACCCAGGCCCCCTGCATTGGGAGGGCAGAGTCTTAGGCACTGGACCACCAGGGAGGTCCCTCATCACAAAACATTTTAATAGAGGCACAGATATGTGGCCACCACGGCGTTAGGTTGGATCAGACACTTTTGACGGGGCCTCGTCATCCATTGGGCTTATCTGGTGCTTTTTCCCGGAAGGGTGTGGGTTGCTGTGGGGTGGGTGTTCCATCCAGCTTTGACTTGCTTCACTTCCAGACTGAACCATCTGTCTTTCTGACCTGTGGCCTGAGATCCCAGCCAGAGCCCACTCAGGACACCCCACATTGGACCATGAGAATCCCCAAAGTGCAGGGGAGTCAGTACCCCATAGGCAGTAAGGCTGGTTGCCTTGGTTCAAACGTACATAAACTGCGGATGAGCAAAGTGAAGGGATCCCTTCGTGACAGCTGGTGGGGGGCAGAGATAGATGAGCGATTCTGTCCTGAGGCCTTCCATGGTACCCGGTGGAGGGGTCTGCCCACAGGAGGCCCTCGATAAGGATGTTATTCGTGAGTAAATAAATGCCAGTGTCAAAAGAGTGGAGACCATAACAACATCCGTCCATGGGATTTTCCAGGCAAGAGTACTGGGGTGGGGTGCCATTGCCTTCCCCGATAACAGCATCACACTGTGAATAATAAGAGTTTCTGAAAATAGATTTGTTTGGCTTTATATGACGGATTTTAATGTTTTAAAGTTGAAGTATAGTTGATTTACAATATGGTGTTAGTTTCAGGTATACAGCAAAGTAATTCAGTTTTATATGTATATGTGTATGAATATGTGTGTATATATACGCATTCTTTTTCAGCTTCTTTTCCATTATAGGTTGTTACAAGACATTGTCTATAATTCCCTGTACTATGCAATAGGTCCTTATTTGTCTGTTTTATATGTAGTAGTGTTACCTGTTAATCCCATACCCCTGAGTTTTCCCCTCCCCTTTCCCCTTTGGTAACCATAAGTGTGTTTTCTGTGTAGCTATGTTATTTTCTGTGACTGACTTTAAAATCCCCAGATGCCATTTGAGAAGATAAGTAACTGTGGAGGAAGACAGTCCTTCACCCCACAGCACTACACTTTTGCAAAAGTTTCAGACACCAAGCTTACTGTCCCTTAGCCCTGCCTTCGGCATAGCGAACCCCGGTGTCTGTGTGCAGAGAGGCATGTGGGGGCAGATGCGTGTGCTCCATATTTTTTTCAGATAAAAATAGCTCCTGAGCTTGGAAAAACAATCTGCTTTAATTCTGGGAATTTGGGAAAACACACATGTAACCAAGAATAGATCCTCAGTTTTGAAGATAATTGGCATTTCCCCCCAACCACAAATATTTTAAATATTAACATAAGTGAGATAGCTTGCAGAGGCCACGCCTCAGGTCCCTGTCCTGTGATCCTGGGAATCCTTTTTCTCTCTTCTCCGCCTTTCCACTGTCTCCTGGGACTTCCCAGGAGCCATGATTGAATCTGTAGGATTGCCAAGTTTTAAAAACTAAACTACTTGGTTCTCAGGTTAAGCTATACAAAAGGTATCCATATCATGTGTGTTTGTGTGTAAAAAATACTGTTTTTATAAGAAGCCTGGCAAGAAGAAAGCTAGTTGAGAGATGCAGGTTCCTGCTGCGTGGGTAGCCTGTTTAGCCAGGACCAGATGGTTTGGAGGGCGGGTAATGAGATCGAAAGTCCCCTCCATCTAGGTCAGCATTGAATCCAGCCCTGCTCACAAACCACAGGGATTTGTGTGGCCAGATGTGTGTTCAGGCGCTGATGGAAAAGAGAGGATGTTCTGAGACAGACACATCTGAATGTGGGTCGGATTTGGCTCCTTTGGGGGCAGCTTTTAGTCCTGAGTTCTCAGATGGAGCTGTCATGGAATGAGAGCTTTCCATATAGGATGGATATGCAACTGTATATGCAACTGAATATGGTATATTCCCAGAAGATTATACCATGTCACTGACTTTCTAGGACTTTTTCCAGGACTTTAAAGAACAACATAGTGTCTAGTGTAAACTAGAACACAGGGACTCCTTTCATATATGGGAGATGAGTGTAAATTATTCAAGCTTTTCTATAGATAAATTTGACCATGTATATCAAAAAACCCTAATAGTTTGCAAAGTATTTGCCCAGCATTTCACTTCTAGGAATTTATTCTAAGGAAATAATCAAGGTCAAGTTCTAAGATCTTGATAATAATAACAGTAACAGTGATTATTTTCCCCCCAAAATAGAGCAGTGACCTAATCTTACTGCCCAACAGTAGGGGATTTTTAGAAAACAGTGGTGCAATGGAATGATTTCAACTACTAAGAACACTGTTGTAGATATATATTTACTCATTTGGAAAGGTATCTTTGGCATATTGCTAAGAGGTAAATATCTGGTTATAAAATAGTCTAACCCCACATTTGCTTTTCAAAAGCTTTTCCCACCCACACACATGTACACACAAACATACATGTATATGTGCTTAGAAAAATATATGAGAAGTTAGTTATCTCTGGGTAAGAGAGTAACAGGCATCTTTTCTTTCCTTCTTTTTAAGTTCCTCTCTCTTCTAAATTGATTTATGGTAAAAACCATTTGCTTTTATGTCTTTTATTGAAAAGGATCTTAAGAAAAAAATTAAGGGCTTTTCAGAAGGATTCTGTGTAGGGGTGAGAAGGACAGTAGGTAGTGGAGGGCTGTGATCCGGGGAGGAAGCGGTCCACCGAGGGAATGAGTAACCAGACTCTGTCCTCTTCATGGAAGACGTGCTTCCGGGGGAGTCAGCCCCAAGCTTGCATGCAGTGACCTTGCATGGAGTTGAGAAGTCTCTGTGGTCCTCAGCAATGCGTGGACTCCTGAATGCTTTAGAACAGCCAGGCTGCACACACGGGCCAGTTCGTAGACAGAACAAAACCCAGGCCACCATCCCTTTCTTAAAAGTTACTCTTTTTGGCTCATCCCTCATCTTCAGTGATTTAAACGTTAAATTTCCCAGTCCCTCAAGAGAGTTCTTTGAAAACATGAGAGGAACCCAGATAATCATCCAAAGAAGACAGAGGCAGCCAAAGGTGGTTTCTTTCCTTTTTTTTAAAAAATTTTTTCTAGCTGTGTGGCATGTGGGGTCTTAGTCCCCCAACCAGGGATCCAGCCCCTGCCTCCTGCAGTGGGAGCGCAGAGGCCTAACCACTGGGCAACCAGGGAAATCTTGGCGGTTTCCTTTTAGTTCTGGGGTGTTCCTTCCTTATCACAGAGTCTTGGCTGTAGGGTGGCCCAACTCCAGGTTGGCGGTCCTTTTCCCCTCTGGCCCTCTGGGGCCTGCAGTCATTGCCCTCCCACCCTCTCCCACACCCGTGTCCTCAACAAAAGCTAGTGTAGCTGTAAATTGGGGGTGAGTGAGTCAGCCTCAGAGTGCCAACATCAGCTTGAAAAGCAAGCAATCTGGAAGGATAAGAGCAGGGCTGGGGTGATGTGCCCAGTTCACGGCGTCGTGGGCTCCTAGAGTCCTGCATGGCAGGGCTGGGAGTTAGAAGACATGAATGTTTGGAGGTGCCCATGCCTGGAGCTGAGAGACCCAGAGAGACCCACACAACCATCCCCAGACCCTCTGCCTTGCCCCTCTTGGTGCTATAGACAAAGGGCTGATTCTGAAAGATTTAGAGGCCAATGGCATAGTTTATGGAGCTGCTTTGGATAAATGACGCAAACTCTTGGAATCCTGCCTTTGTTTGTAAAGTGGAAATAACACAAACCCAGGGAGTTGTGTTGATTAAATTGACTGACCGGAGGGCCTAGAAGAGTCTCATGTAGAAGGTCTGTGGTCCTTGTGCTAAAAAAGCAGTCCTGAGTTCTACTTTCGGAGGTAACTTCCTGGGGGCAGTGACTGCTCATCATTGACCCCAATGTCAGCCCTCCCTTTCCTGCCTGGATTAAAGATCCATTTCCTAGCTTCTCTTGTAGCAAGGTGTGGTCATGAGAACATGTTCTGACCAGTGGGATATATACATGGACGGGTTACATGTAATTTATGTTACTAGAAGGAGGGTACCTCTTCACACCTTCAACTGTCTCCTGGGCCAGAATCGAGACCTGATTAAGGCTGATGCTTAGTTAAATGTTCACATTGACTCATGAGCTGAGGATGGCATTGGCCCATGAGAGAGGATGGCAGTTAAGACAGAAGGAGCATGGGGCTCTGACATCTTCACAGAACCATCACACCAGCGCCAGACTCCCTGCTTCTGGATTTGTTTACAAGGAGGAAAGGAAACTTCTGAGCTATTTAAGCCACTGTTGTTTTGTATTTTCACTCATTTGCAGACTGGCCTAATTCTAACTTAAATATCACTCATGCCGTTTTTAAGATTGTTGGATTGTTATTTTTTTCTTTTTTTTTGTCTCACCTGTGAAAACGTTGCTTAGCAGCCTGCCACCCTGACAGCAGCCATTCACATTTGTGACATGTCCTCATAGATGCCTCCCAGCTCTGAGAGCATCTTCAGCCACACTGTCCTGCACCAACCTGATCTGCCTCCCTGTTGTCTTTTTCAAGTCAGAAGAGTTTCCCAGCTGATTTAAGGACCAAGGCTCTCCTGTGGGCACCCACCATAAGGAGACCCCAGAGTCACCCAATCTCTTTGAACAGCAAAGGAAATTATGTTTATGAGAGGAAATGAATGCATATCCGGGGAGTGGGTGGAGGCCATAGTGTTTGAAAAGCTTTAAACTGCAACATTTCAGAGACATTTTTAAAGATCCAGAGAGATATGCTTGTGAACTTTTAGGAATGATTTTTTTTTTTTTTGAAACAAGATTTATTTTAGTCTCCCATTTCCTGTTTCTCTCTGTTGATTTTTTGTTAAGGGACCCTGATACGATGAAAGAAGCTTGTTCTGAACTAATTTTCTAAAGATTTTTATCTCTGACAGTGTTTTGTACAAAAAAAGATTGTTGACTATGAAATTTCTTTGACGTGGCTTATTTCCTTGCAGGAAAGAATTGCATAGGTTTTTTTTGCTTTTCTTTTGTTATTGCTGATTTGTTGAGTTTGTGTGTGTGTGGTAAAATATACATAAAATTTACCATCTTAACCATATAGAAGGGTACAGTTTACTGGCATTGAGTATATTCATGCTGTTGTACAGTCATCCCCACCATCCATCTTCCAAATCTTTTCATTGTCCAAAACTGAAACTCTGTACCCATGAAATAATGGCCTCCCACGACTCGTCCCTCCCCTCAACTCCTGTTCTACTTTTCTGTTCTTGCGGATTTAGGGTCCTCAACTAAGTGGAATCTACGGTATTTGTCCTTTTGTGTCTGGCTTATCTCACTTGGCATAATGTCTTCAGGGTGCATCCACGATGTAGCGTGTGTCAGAATTCCATTCCTTTTTAAGGCTGAATAATACTTTGTGTATATACCACGTTATCCCTTCATCTGCCGTGAACCTTTCGGTTAGTGTGAATAGTGCTGCTGTGAACACAGGTGTATGGATATCTGTTCGAGACTGCGTTTTCAGTTCTTTTGGTTACATACCCAGGAGTGGAAGTGATGAATCTTACGGTAATTCTATGTTTAGTCTTTTTTGAGGAGCCGTCTCTCCAGTTAGGGGTCGCTTCAGAGTTACAGTCGGAAGGTGGAGTTTTTTTCCCGTAGTGGATAAAACAGTGATTCTAAACTGGACTATGCATCAGAATTATCTGGGAACTCTTACGTACAAAGTCACGAGTTCCCCACCCTCCAGGACTATTAAGGGAGGCTGTGTCAGGGAAGAGCATGGAATCTTGAATCTAAAAGGCTGTCCATGGCTCTCATCCGTGGAGCGGCCTCAGGGGCCAGTAGTAGCAGTCGTGTTAGTCGCTCAGTTGTGTCTGACTCTTTGCGATCCCATGGACTGTAGCCCGCCAGGCTTCTCTGTTCATGGGCTTCGCCAGACCAGAATACTGGAGTGGGTTGTCATTCCCTTCTCCAGGGAATGACCCAGGGATCAAACCCAGGTCTCCCATACTGCAGGCAGATTCTTTACCGTCTGAGCGACAGGGATGTCTTGGGGACAGTAAGGCAGGAGAAAGGTTCCAGCTGCTCAGATACCATCCACTACACACACCCAAAGGGAGCTGAGCTTTGTTAAGACACCAGGGCCCTCTCTGCCTACAGCTCCATGTGTGGTAGGAGTTCCTTGTGCGAAAGTGAAGGAGTCAGGAGAGCCATTCGTGTGAGGGCCCCAGGAACCAGACTCACAGCTCTCATGGCTGGGTGCTCCCAGCTGCTTACGGGCCTGATTGTCCTAGTTAGTCTCGGGCAGGGGGAGGGTGTGTGTGCAGAGGAGCTTCCTCAGGGAGTGTTTTCATGCGCATTTCCGGAGACAGGATCTGATCAGCCTAGTTTTCACTATCCAGTGTCACAGGCCCCTGTTGGACAGTGCCTGGAGTCAAGCCTCCTCATAGGTGGTTGGGCTTCCTTCTGCCCAGCCTGGCTGGAGCCTTTAATAGGGATTCCTGGCTCAGTGGTGTGGCCAGGATGGCAGGGTCACTTGGCACATAGCCTGGCAACTCTGTGCAGAGAGGGAACATCTGTTTGGCCTCTCTCCCAGCAGCCTGTGCTTACAGGAAGGCTCCTAAAGGTCTGTGGATCCTCCAGGACAGGCATCAAAAAAATTTTTTTTTAATTAGGATTTTCTTTTTAGTTTTGTTGTTTGAAATAAAGTCATTCATCGGGAGCTTAGAAAGTTTAGAAACTATAGGAAGATGAAATGAAGGAGGAAAGAAAAAACCACTCCTGATCACTCCCCAGAGTCTACCATTTTTAGTGAAATTTCCTTCTTGTCTTTTTTTTTCCTTACATAATTTCTTTATTTGCTCACTTTCCCCATGTTATAAACTCATAAACACATTTTACTGGGTGCATGGATCTACCATGGTTTACTTAATTCCTTCCCTCCTGTTTCATATTTTTTGTTGTTTTTCAATTTTTTCTTTCTGTTGAAAATAGTCCTCCAACAAACATCTCTAGACATGTAGCCTCTTGCAGATTGTTTCCTTAGGGCAGAGGTACAAGAAGTGGGATTAAGTTAAAATCATAGATGCATTAAGGCCTTTGCTATGTATCACATTTGTGAAAGGATTGGTACCACGTTGCAAAACCATTAGCAGAGTTCAGAAATGGGTCCCATGACCTGGGCTCTGGCCTGGTGGTACATCTGCCAGTGTCTGGGGCATGTTCAGCTCTCACAGTGGGACAGACACTCCCGGTGTCTGTTGGGTAAGGGCCAGGCGTGCTGCTCAGTACCCTACAACGTACGTTACGGCCACACACAGCAAAGAATCATCTCTTCCTCAATGTCACAGGCACCAAGGTTGAGGAACTCTACTGTAACTCTCAACTGGATCACAGCCCTTTTCAGACAGAAAAATACAGACTCTTATCAGTCCAAGTTCAGGCACAGCTGTCAGCTGCTGTGGCTTCTGTCAGTGTTGGATGACGTTGATGGTGAAACTGCTGTGATACTAGTTCAGCGTGTCATTTTCGGGGACTTGGCAACCTGCTCCAGAATCAGATTTCACCTTAACCTGCTGAGGGCACCACTCGAAGTACCCCTTCCTCCAGGGCCCTGAGAATTCTTACTGGTCACTTGCCAGTGGTTTGGTCCAGACTACTGCCACCCATCGGAGATGTTCTAATACAATTACACTTCAAGAGGGGGGCCATATACTCTGTTTTTGCTAAGTATTTTGGGATTCTGTGCAAATTTACTTACATGTTAGTTCAGTTCAGTTCAGCTGCTCATTTGTGTCTGACTCTGCGACACCCTGGACTGCAGCACGCCAGGCTTCCCTGTCCATCACCACATCCTGGAGCTCACTCAAACTCATGTCCATTGAGTCAGTGATGCTATCCAACCATCTCATCCTCTGTCGTCCCTTCCCCTCCTTCCTTCAGTCTTTCCTAGCATCAGGTTCTTTTCCAGTGAGTCAGTTCTTCGCATCAGGTGGCCAAGGTGTTGGAGCTTCAGCATTGGTCCTTCCAATGAATATTCAGGACTGATTTCCTTTAGAATGGACTGCTTTGGTCTCACCCTTCCCCTCCTTCCTTCAGTCTTTCCTAGCATCAGGTTCTTTTCCAGTGAGTCAGTTCTTCGCATCAGGTGGCCAAGGTGTTGGAGCTTCAGCATTGGTCCTTCCAATGAATATTCAGGACTGATTTCCTTTAGAATGGACTGCTTTGGTCTCGCAGTCCAAGGGACTCTCAAGAGTCTTCTCCAGCACCACAGTTCAAAAACATCAATTCTTTGATGCTCAGCTTTCTTTATGGTCTAACTCTCACATTCATACATGATTACTAGAAAAACCATAGCTTTGACTAGACAGACCTTCATTGGTCAAGTAATGTCTCTGCTTTTTAATTTGCTGTCTAGGTTGGTCATAACTTTTCTTCCAAGGAGTAAACATCTTTTCATTTCATGGCTGCAGTCACCATATGCAGTGATTTTGGAGCCCAAGAAAATAAAGTCTCACACTGTTTCCATTGTTTGCCCATTTGTTTGCCATAAGTGATGGGAGCAGATGCCATAATCTTTGTTTTTTGAATGTTGAGTTTTAAACCAGCTTTTTCACTCTCCTCTTTGACCTTCATCAAGAGGCTCTTGAGTTCCTCTTCGCTTTCTGCCATAAGGGTGGTGTCATCTGCATATCTGAGGTTATTGTTATTTCTCCCGGCATTCTTGATTCCAGCTTGTGCTTCATCCAGCCCAGCATTTTGCATGACGTACTCTGCATAGAAGTTAAATAAGCAGGGTGACAATATACATCGACTTACATGTCACCTCATTCCAAATCCACAGTAGGCTCTGTGCGATATGCCAAAACCCTCAGACTCTGAGGACAGAATCTCAGAGTCAGCTGTGTAGCGTGTGGTAGGGCCAGCTAGCTCTTCCCAGTATCTGTCCTCCCTTTTCCTCCACTGGTAATAGAATCCCCAACTTAGAGTTGCTCAGTGGCTTCTCAGAATCGATACCTCATTTCCTAGACTTTCACAGCCACCCAATGGCTTATGATTGGAAATGCTGAATGTAACTTCTGGTGGTACCATTTCACAGAGGAAGTGTGCCCCTCTTCACTGACAGAAGAAATGTGGATGTGCTGGCTTGACCTAGAGTAGCCACCCTAGACCAGGAGGTGGAAGTTGAGTTTGGAGGATGGCAGAGCAATCATACAGAAGGAGCCTGGGTCTTTGATGATCACGGTGGCACTCTTAACCACCAGGCTTCACTTCTCACAGAGTAACCTTATGTTTAATTTCAGCCACTGTTTGGTGTCTGTTACAGCTGAGGTGTCTGTTAATCCTCATTGACATAATTGATGTCAACCTCTCTCATTTCAAAGATATAAATGGAAGCCTGAATGGATTACATCAGGCTCAGTTCATGGTGCCTTTTCTGTTAGCTGTCTGGGAGTTTGCTAAATAAGATTTCTAAAATATGTGAATCATTTAAGAGAAATGCTATGTTTGGGGATACCTTGGGAGGTTGATAACACAAAGAAGACCAAAGAATTGGGAGGAAAGCAAAGGTTTTAGCATACGATGATGAGAGTCAGAGCATACTCAGGAAAGGGGAAAAACAAAACATCCTTTATTTTTCAGGGTTAGATCCTCTGAATCTGGGAGTAGCTACTCTAATGACACCCTTGGTGAGATAGTGATCCTGTTTTCGCAGTTGGCATGTCTGAATGCAAAGACTGTTTATAGAGCAGCGTAATTAGTAGATACTTCATGGAAGTCATTGCTGCCGGTTCAATTATTCTTTAATAGATTGGCTAGATCAAGGGGCTGCTCGGTAAGGAGAATCAATCTTTCTTTTCTCCCTATCACGGTAAGTGAGCTCTCATCATTTATTATGCGTATCCCCTTGGTTTCATTTCACTCACAAAGGAAATGTATGTCCTTTCTTAAAATATACAGATTTCTTTCCCCTGGGGTCTAGCAAGTAAAGGAAAAGATAATCTGCATCCCATTGAGTTAGAAGAAAGCTGTGTCTGCCCATCACCTAAGCAACCAGTTACTCAGGGCAATTCCGCCAAACACCCATCGATTCTGTGAAAAATCCATCAGCCTGGTTGCGAGGCATCCCACAGCCTTCTCTTTGCCCTTCCTGGGTTGAGTAACTGATTTTCTCATTTTCTGCTGCCTGTATTGGCTTCCTAAAGACCCTGCTGCAGATAGAGCTTTGATTTCATAGAGGAAGTCATCTATCTTTAAAACTCCCATCTTTAAAATTCACTAGGACCTCACTCACCATTATCAGAACATTCTCTGCAATGAAGTTCAATTGCCCAGTTCAGCATAGAGGGTCAGATGAAACCCAGTCCCTTGGATGAGAAGAAACAATTTAAAAGATGATCGTTACTTGGCTTTTTCCATTTTCTTCTTCCCAGTGCCCAGAAGATGGTTTTTCTTGGCTCTGGGACTAAATGGAGTGAACACCTGGTCCAGATTTACTTGGATCTTTCTTCTCTAGGCAACTGATTCGTGCTGGAAAATATGCATATACCACGTAGGCTCATACCAAAGACAAGAGAAAGCTTCCATTTATGCTGTCTCTTTGATTTAATTTCTGCCTTCTGAAGGTGAAGTCAGCCCAGGCAAGCCTCATCCGCTGCTTTAACTACACAGAAAAGAGGTTGGCCTGGCTGACTGCATGATTACCACAGCGTAGCAGAACCTTGGCAGCAGCCTTTCAAGCAGGGAGCTGTGTTTCTGAAGACTGTTTGCATCACAAAAGAGAAATTCTGAGATGTACCAAGATTCAACATACAAAATGCATGGGTGACCAGGCCTGCGAACACCCTCTTTTCTATGCCAAGTTACTCTTCTAATTTGCGTGTGACTAGCCTACTTTCATTCAGCCTCCTCCTTGCACACCCCTTGGTCTAGCCGGTTACATAAGCTGCCACGCCTTGATTCTATCTGTTGTTTTCAACTCTCACTTCAGCCTATGGTGTGCTGGAGTCGGCTTCTGATGGCTTGTGAAAGTGTGCATTGCTCTTCCCATGTCATGTTCAATAACATGACATTGGTAGCTTGAAATCAGGCATGGAAAGGTAATTGTATTACAGAAACCAGCAAATCCTACAAATAGGTCTCCCCACTGCCCCCCCGGAACTAGCTGTTAAACATTATCTACCGTGCAACTGGATTTAGTCCTTTTAAATCTTTTAAAATAAGGATTGATTTTATTTTGACAAATGTTTAGTTCTATCCTCAGTCCTAGAATAACAGAAAAGAGTATCAATCCTGGACAAAATGGTTATATGTGGTCTATGTATGGCTGATTAGAACTGGACATGGAACAATAGACTGGTTCCAAATCGGGAAAGGAGTATGTCAAGGCTGTGTGTTGTCACCTTGCTTATTTAACTTATATGCAGAGCACATTATGATAAATACTGAACTAGATGAAGGACAAGCTGGAATCAAAATTGCTGGGAGAAATGTCAATAACCAAAACTCAACATTCAGAAAACTAAGATCATGGCAAGGGACTAAGATCATGGTCCCATCACTTCATGGCAAATAGATGGGGAAACAGTGACAGACTTTATTTTCTTGGGCTCCAAAATCACTGCAGATGCTCCTTGGAAGAAAAGTTATGACCAACCTAGACAGCAAATTAAAAAGCAGAGACATTACTTTGCCAACAAAGGTCTGTCTAGTCAAGGCTATGGTTTTTCCTGTAAGTCATGTATGGATGTGAGAGTTGGACCATAAAGTTGAGCACCAAAGAACTGATGCTTTTGAACTGTGGTGTTGAAGACTCTTGAGAGTCCCTTGGACTGCAAGGAGATCCAGCCAGGCAGTCCTAAAGGAAATCAGTCCTGAATATTCCTTGGAAGGATTGATGCTGAAGCTGGAACTCCAACACTCTAGCCTCCTGATGTGAAGAACTAACTCAATGGAAAAGACCCTGATGCTGGGAAAGATGAAGGTGGGAGGAGAAGTGAGTGGCAGAGGATGAGATGGTTGGGTGGCATCACCAACTCAATGGATATGAGTTTGAGTCAACTCCGGGAGTTGGTGATGGACAGGGAGGCCTGGCATGCTGCAGTCTATGGGGTTGCAAAGAGTCAGACACGGTTGAGCGACTGAACTGAACTGATGGATGCCTACAGAGTTTTCTTCAGAACAGACTCCTCCAAATTGGCCCCCCTGCCTTCCTTCATGACTCTGATCTCCCTCTAAGCCAGCCTCAGCAAGGCTGGACTACCTGCAACTTCCCTGATCATTCTTCCCTGTCAGAACTTGAAAAAAAAAAAAAATTATTGGGGTCTAGTTGATTGACAATGTTGTATTAGTTTCGGTGTACGGCAAAGTGAGTCAGTTGTACTTATATGTATATTCACTCTTTTTTAGGTTATTTCCCCGTGTAGGTCATTACTATTAAGTGGAGTTCCCTGTGCCATACAGTAGGTCCTTGCTGGCTGTCTTATCTCACATCTAGTAGTGTGTGCATGTTTATCTCAAGTTCCTGATTTATTCCTTCTTCCTAGTATTTCCCCTTTGGTAACTGTAAGTTTATTTCTGAGATCTGTAATAAGTTTATTTTTGAGATCTCGTAAGTCTGTTTCTATTTTATAAATAAGTTCATTTATGTAATTAAAAAGTTATGTAATCATTATCTAATTATGTAATTAGATTCCACCTGTAAGTGATATCCTATGATGTTTGTCTTTGTCTGACTTAGTTCACTTAGTATGATCATCTCTAGGTCTGTCCATGTTGCCACAGATGGCATTATTTCATTCTTTTTACGGCTGAGTAGTATTCCATCATATGTATATATGTACCACATCTTTATTCATCTGTTGATGGACTAGGTTGCTTCCATGTCTTGGCTATTATAAATAGTTAAAACTCTTAACTTAAAAAAAATCCATGTTTCTATATTCACAGATAAAAGCAGCTGTGGACTTGTATAGGACTATAGTACTTATTGCAAAAAATCCACATATAAACGGATTCATGCAGTTCATACCATGTTGTTCAAGGGTCAACTATACTTAGATATAAACCTTAAAACTATATTCAAGATCTCTATATAAGGAAACCTACAAAATTCTGATGAAAGAAATCAAAGATCTAAACAAATGGAGAGAGATTACATATCCATGGATATGAAGACTCATTATTGCCAAGACATCAATTGTTCCCACCTTGGTCTGTAGATTCACAGCAATCCCAAACAGAATTTCATTCAGCTAGTTATTTTGTGGATATCAACAAACTAATTCTAAAATTCATACAGAGAGGCAACAGATCCAGAATAACTAACATGATATTGAAGAACAGCAAAATCAGAGGAACTGTCAATACCTGACTCTAAGCCTTACTGTAAAGCTACAGTAGTCAAGATAGTGTAGTATTCACAGAAGAATAGACCAATAACAGCCCAGAAATAGACCCCCATAAATACAATCAAGTGATCTTTGACCAAGGAGTAAAGGTAATAGAATGGAGGAATGAGAGTCCTTTTAACAAACAGAACTGGAGCAACTGGACATCCACATGCAAAAAAATAAACCCAGACACAGAGCTTACACCCTTCACAAAAATTAACTTAAAATGGTTCACAGTCCTAAATATAAAAGGCAAAACTATAAAACTCTTAGAAAATAACATAGAAAATCTAAAATGACCAAGGGTAAGGCAATGACTTTTTAGATAAAACACCAAAGACGTGATCTAGGAAATAAATAACTAATAAGCTGGATTTCATTAAAATTGCAATGCTCTGCAAAAGAGAATGTCAAGAGAATGAGAACAAACCATGGGATAGGAGAAGATATCTGCCAAAGACGTGTCTGATGAAGGACCTCTATCCAAAAGAAACAGTTCTTAAGCTCAGCAATAAGAAAGCAAACATTTAAAAAATGATTTTTAAAATAAACAAATGACCTGAATGAACATTCCATCAAAGAAGATGGCAAGTGAGCATATGAAAAGATGCTCAGCATCATATGTCATTAGGTAACTGCAAATTAAACCAACAGTGAGATACCACTGCCTACTATTAGAATGGCCCAAACCCAGAACACTGACAATACCAAATGTTGTCAAGGATGTGGAGCCACAGGAACTCTCAGTTATTGTGGAGTTGCAAAATGACAACAGCCACTTTGGATGACAGCTCAGCGATTTCTTTCCAAACTAAACATATTCTTAGCATACAATCCAGCAGTCATGCTCAGCAGTCATTTACTCAGTTCACTTCAGTTCAGTTCAGTCACTCAGTCGTATCCGACTCTTCACGACCCTATGAATTGCAGCATGCCAGGCCTCCCTGTTCATCACCATCTCCCAGAGTTCACTCAGACTCACGTCCATTGAGTCCGTGATGCCATCCAGCCATCTCATCCTCGGTCGTCCCCTTCTCCTCCTGCACCCAATCCCTCCCAGCATCAGAGTCTTTTTCAATGAGTCAACTCTTCTCATGAGGTGGCCAAAGTACTGGAGTTTCAGCTTTAGCATCATTCCTTCCAAAGAAATCCCAGGGTTGATCTCCTTCAGAATGGACTGGTTGGATCTCCTTGCAGTCCAAGGGACTCTCAAGAGTCTTCCCCAACACCACAGTTCAAAAGCATCAATTCTTTGGTGCTCAGCCTTCTTTACAGTCCAACTCTCACATCCATACATGACCACAGGAAAAACCATAGCCTTGACTAGACGGACCTTAGTCGGCAAAGTAATGTCTCTGCTTTTGAATATACTATCCAGGTTGGTCATAACTTTTCTTCCAAGGAGTAAGCGTCTTTTAATTTCATGGCTGCAGTCACCATCTGCAGTGATTTTGGAGCCCCAAAAAATAAAGTCTGACACTGTTTCCACTGTTTCCCCATCTATTTCCCATGAAGTGATGGGACCGGATGCCATGATCTTCGTTTTCTGAATGTTGAGCTTTAAGCCAACTTTTTCGCTCTCCTCCTTCACTTTCATCAAGAGGCTTTTTAGCTCCTCCTCACTTTCTGCCATAAGGGTGGTGTCATCAGCATATCTGAGGTTATTGATATTTCTCCCGGCAATCTTGATTCCAGCTTGTGTTTCTTCCAGTCCAGCGTTTCTCATGATGTACTCTGCATATAAGTTAAATAAGCAGGGAGACAATATACAGCCTTGACGTACTCCTTTTCCTATTTGGAACCAGTCTGTTGTTCCATGTCCAGTTCTAACTGTTGCTTCCTGACCTGCATACAGATTTCTCAAGAGGCAGGTTAGGTGGTCTGGTATTCCCATCTCTTTCAGAATTTTCCACAGTTTATTGTGATCCACACAGTCAAAGGCTTTGGCATAGTCAATAAAGCAGAAATAGATGTTTTTCTGGAACTCTCTTGCTTTTTCCATGATCCAGCGGATGTTGGCAATTTGATCTCTGGTTCCTTTGCCTTTTCTAAAACCAGCTTGAACATCAGGGAGTTCATGGTACTCAAGTCGGTTGAAAACTTGTGTCCACAGAGAAACCTGCACATGCATGTTTATGGTAGCTTTATTCATAATTGCCCACATTTGGAAGTAACCAAATGGTTGCTAGGAAAATGAGTAAATAAACTGGCACATCCAAATAATGGAATATGATTCACAGTGAAGAAGAATGAGCTCTCCAGCCATGAAAAGACAGAGAAGAAGCTTAAATGCTTATCGCTAAATGATTGAAGTCCATCTAAAAAGATCGTGTACCCATATAATTGCAACTACATGACATTCTGGAAGAGGTAGAACTATGGAGACAGTAAAAAGGTCAGTGGTTTCCAAGAGTTAGGGAATTAGGTGAAGAGCTTCCCTGGTAGATCCGATGGTAAAGAATCTGCCTGCAGTGAAGGAGACCTGGGTTCAAGCCTTGGGTTGGGAAGATCCCCTGTAGAAAGGAATGGCAACCCACTCC
The DNA here is from genome assembly GCA_006410675.1 of Oreotragus oreotragus. Classification (NCBI taxonomy): domain Eukaryota; kingdom Metazoa; phylum Chordata; class Mammalia; order Artiodactyla; family Bovidae; genus Oreotragus; species Oreotragus oreotragus. The sequence goes on from SJYX01022021.1 coordinate 208,058, forward strand.
AGCTTTCTTGCCTGGAGAATTCCATGGGGAGACCATGGAGTTGCAAAGGGTTGGACACGACTGCGCGGCTTATATGTACATGAGGGCTACAGCACAGAGGATTTTTAGGGCAGTGGTACGATGCTATCGTGATGCGTACGTGTCATTATACATTTGTCAAAGCCTGTAGGATGTACAACACCAAGAGCAAACTCCAGTATAGACTACGGACTTGGGGTGATGATGGGGTGTCACTGTAGGTTCATCACCTGTCACACAGGTACTACCCTAGTGGGGGACATTGGTCATGAGGAGGCCATGCATGTGTGGGGGCAGGCGGTCTATAGGAAATCTTTGTATTTTCCTCTCAATTTTTCTGTAAATCTCAAGCTGCTCTACAAAATAGTCTTTTTTAAAAAATTGGATTATGGTTATATAGGAAATTGTTCCTGTAGTTTAAAGAAGTATTTAGAGATGAAATGTCATAACGTCTGTAATTTTTCTTTAAAAATACTTCAGAAGAAAATGAAACAAATGTGGGAAAATGTTAACAACTGTTAAAGCTGAAGGATGGCTATGTGGAGGCTATGATTCTCTACCCCTATCTATATGTTTGACATTTTTCATCACAGTCATTTCAAAAGCACGTCTACGCATGGAATCTATAAATTTGGTCAATCTCAAGTAGAACCGCTCATCTGAGACCCCTGAAATCTGGGCCTGTATGACTCAAGGTTGTCAACTGGTCAGATTGTTTCAATCACAGTAAAAGCCTGCGACAGAGCATACTGTAGAATTGGCCCTGGGTTGAAAAGATTCCCTGGAGGGAGAGATGGCAACCCACTCCAGTATTCCTGCCTGGAGAATCCCCATGGACAGAGGAGCCTGGTGGGCTACAGTCTGTGTCCGTGGGGTTGCGGAGAGTCAGACATGGCTGAGGGACTGAGCCCCGAGTGCCTGTGTTCCCACAGGCTTAGCTCAGGCTCTTGTGCCTGCAGTGGGCAGGACGAGGAGTGACTGACCAGCAGGCTTTTCCCAGTTCAGCTGGAGGGAGTTCAGTGCAGTACACATTTCATTATCTTACTCTGCTGCTTTTTGTGATCGTACAGACTGACTGAAAATAACTGGTTTTCACTAACCCTCCTAAGCATGGCCCCGCTCATGTAATCAGAATATTATTTAAAAATGCAGAAAAATATTTTTTCTTGTAGTGACACCTCCCTCTTTAACGTAACAGGGAATTCTGTGCTTTTAGAGATCTTTCCTTTCATTCTATCCAGTTATATAGAGATCTTCCTTGTTCCTTCAGGAGGTTCTTAACCTAGCATCTTTTGTCTGGCTTCAGGAATCTCCACAGAACATGCCCATGGCCTCCTTGCCTTCTCAGCCCTCCCTGCCCAACTTTGTTCTGTACTTGCCCTCAGACTATGAGACTCCAGCAACCCTGGATTGCACCGGGTGTTTCTCGCCCTTGGTGTGGGACCTCAAAGGAACCGAAATCCCAACTCTCATCCTCATCCCCTTGGCCAGATCTCTTGATTCTGGGCTTCCAGGTTCCCTCCTGCTGAGGCTTGAGGACTTGAAGAGAACCACAAAGCTGAGACAGGACAGTCTGTGGTCTTGGACAGACCATGGAATCTTGGTTTCATCTCATAATGAGATTAATAAAAGCCATTTTTTATCTGCCTCGCAGGGCTGTTATGAGGATCAAAAGAAGGAAATCTACCCAAGTCTAAGCTTTATGTTAGAGCCCAGTACAAATGTTTCCTGTTACCTATTTCTATATAGTTTGTTTTTTAATGTTGCGTAGTATCTTTAGTGACTCTCCCGATAGTCAGTGTTGTTATTAATATCTATTTACTCATCTGGAACCAAAAAGGTTTAATGCAATATTTCCTACCTGGAAAAGTTGTGAATAAGGAACGAGGGGGTCAGTGTCCTCAGCAACAGCCCATGAAATGCCCCTGTAAAGAGGATGCCTGGTACCCAGGTGTGCGTCTCTAAAACAGGTTCCTGCTCTGGTCACTGGCTGCAGGTCTGGCTCCTGTTCGTTTGGGAACCGCTGACGTTGAATTTTCACCAGCCTTGATTTTCCATCAGCCTTCATTTCTTCCTTCCTCCCTCCCTGGTTTCCCAAGCTTCTGTGCTATTCAGGCCTTTGGCACACAGGACTGCTGACATGCCTTTTGTACAGCAAGTTGTTGTATTCTACTTTTAGAAGTAGACAGAATCAAATGTTTTTTTTAAAATATAAATTAAAAAAAAATGTATTGTTCATGTCCTTTTCCCTGGTGGTTTATCCCAGAATGTTGAATTGAGCTCCCTCTGCTATACAATGGAACTTGTTGTTCACCCATTCTGTGTATAAGTGCATCTGCTAACCCAGCTCTCCACCCGTCCCTCCCTCTCCCTCGACAGCCCCAAGTCTGGTCTCTGTGTCTGTGACTCTCTCTCTGTTTCATAGAGAACTGCATTTGTGTCACATTTTAGTTTCCACATGCAAGTGATATCATATGGCCTTTGTCCTTCCCTTTTTGATTTGTTTCACTTAATATGATAGTCTCTGGGTCCATCCATGTTGCTGGAAATGGCATATTTCATTCTTTAGGATGGCCGAGTGGTAGTCCATCGTATCACATTGTACGACGTCTTTATCCATGCATCTGTTGGTGGGCATTTAGGTCGTTTCCATATCGTGGCTGTTGTAAATAGTGCTGCTGTGAACATAGGAGTTCATGTCTCTCTTTTTTTCAATATTTATGTATTTGGCTGCACTGGATCTTAGTTGCTACATGTGGGATCTTTAGTTGTGGCATGCAGGTTCTCAGCTGCAGCATGGGGGATCTAGTTCCCTGATCAGAGGTTGAATCCAGGGCCCCTGGATTGGGAGCATCGAGTCTTAGCCACCAGACCACCAGCAAAGTCCCTGTATCCTACTTATTTATGGTTTTCTTTGGATATGTGCCCAGGAATGGGATTGCTGGATCATATAGCAACTCTATTTTTAGTCTTTCGAGGAACCTCTCTACTGTTTTCCATAGTGGTTGCACCAATTTACATTTCTACCAGCAATTGTTTAAGAGGGTTCCTGTTTTTCTACACACTCTCCAGCATTAATTATTTGTATAGTCCTGTTTTAGAGTTGAGCAGAGTGAGGTCTGGAGAGTTTGAAGGGGTTCCTCCAAGGTCCTACCATTGGTAAATGACAGAATTCTTTCTCAGCCCACATGTATCCACATCTTATGCAGTTGCTGTACATCCAGCAGATTCTTAACTCAGCACCGTTTTTTTTTTTTTCTTAATTAAAAAAAAAAAACTTTTTTAAAGTTTATTTTGGAAAGTGAAGAGGAGCTAAAAAGCCTCTTGATGAAAGTGAAGGAAGAGAGCAAAAAAGTTGGCTTAAAGCTCAACATTCAGAAAACAAAGATCATGGCATCCAGTCCCATCACTTCATGGGAAATAGATGGGGAAACAGTGTCAGACTTTATTTTGGGGGGCTCCAAAATCACTGCAGATGGTGACTGCAGCCATGAAATTAAAAGACGCTTACTCCTTGGAAGAAAAGTTATGGCCAATCTAGATAGTATATTCAAAAGCAGAGACATTACTTTGCCGACTAAGGTCCGTCTAGTCAAGGCTATGGTTTTTCCTGTGGTCATGTATGGATGTGAGAGTTGGACTGTGAAGAAGGCTGAGCGCCGAAGAATTGATGCTTTTGAACTGTGGTGTTGGAGAAGACTCTTGAGAGTCCCTTGGACTGCAAGGAGATCCAACCAGTCCATTCTGAAGGAGATCAACCCTGGGATTTCTTTGGAAGGAATGATGCTAAAGCTGAAACTCCAGTACTTTGGCCACCTCATGCGAAGAGTTGACTCATTGGAAAAGACTCTGATGCTGGGAGGGATTGGGGGCAAGAGGAGAAGAGGACGACCGAGGATGAGATGGCTGGATGGCATCACGGACTCAATGGACGTGAGTCTGAGTGAACTCCGGGAGATGGTGATGAACAGGGAGGCCTGGCGTGCTGCGATTCATGGGGTCGCAAAGAGTCGGACACGACTGAGCAACTGAACTGAACTTCAATTGGAGGAAAACTGCTTTACAATGTTGTGTTGGTTTCTGCCATACAACATCACAAATCAGCTATAATTATACATATATCACCTCTCTCATGAGCCTCCCTCACCTCCCCAACCCCACCCCTCTAGGTCATCACAGAGTGCCAGGCTGGGCTCCCTGTGTTATATAGTGACTTCTCACCAGTTATCTGTTTTACACATGGTAGTATATACATGTTGATGCTACCTTCTTCGTTCATCCCACTCTCTCCTTCCCCACACTCTCTCCACTGTGTTTGTCTTTATCTGAGTCTCCATTCCTCCCTACAAAGAAGTTATCAATACATATCAGTTTTGTAATTCCACATATATATATGTGTGAATATACGATAATTTGTTTTTCTCACTTCACTCTGTATAACAGGCACGAGGTTCATCCACCTCATTAGAACTGACTCAAACTTGTTCTTTTTTATGGCTGAGTAATATTCCATTGTGTATATGTATGACATCTTCTTTATTGATTCATCTGCTGAAGGATATCTAGGTTGCTTCTATGTCCTGGCTATGGTAAATAGTGTTGCTGTGAACATTGTCTTTTTCAGTTATGGCTTTCTCAGGGTATATGCCCAGTAGTGATATTGCTGGGCCATATGGTAGTTTTATTCCTAGTTTTTTTCTTCCATACTGTTCTCTATAGTGGCTGTTATTAATTTGCATTCCTACCATCAGTGCAAGAGTGTTCCCTTTTCTCCACACCCTCTCCAGCATTTGTTGTTTGTAGATTTTTTTTTNTGTGATTCATGGGGTCGCAAAGAGTCGGACACGACTGAGCGACTGAACTGAACTGAACTGAACTGAATTAGCCTCCAAATAAAATTAATAAATTAATTTTTTAAGTAAAAACTGTTTATAGATTGAATCAAATTGGTTTAAAATATAGCATTGACATGTCTATACTGGTACTACGTGGTATGTTAAAATTAAATTATCTTCTCTAAAAGTCATTTATCCATTTACATGTGTATTTATTCATTCAGCAATTATTTACTGAGTACGTGCTACCTTCCAGGCACTGTTTGAGCCACTAGAGATAGCATGATGAAGAAAACAAAAGAATTCCTAGCCCTCTAAAGCTGACATTCCAGTAAAGGAGGCAGGCAATAAACAAGCCGACAGATAATGTAATTCCAGAGGGAGATAAGTACTACAAAGGAAAATAAAGTGGAAGAGGGATTTACACAGTAACAAGTCAGGAGCACTTTAGATTGAGGAGTCACAGTTTCCGAACAGACACCTGGGGGGAGTGAAGGAACGAGTCATCAGTAGCTGCTGAGTTAACCCCCTTACATCACAACACATGGAACAGCAGAAGGAAAATGCCACGAACATTATCGTCAAATGGCTTTTCTTTCCTTACCTTTTTTTCCTGTACCTTTGAATCATGATAGGGCACTTTAGATGCCCATGTCCCTCCAACTCAAAACTCTGACATCCTTCTTTTCATAAAGGCAAACCGTCCATGGCAAATCGTCAAACACCAAACAATTTAAATGTTAACAGATTTAGTTGCCACTCACTGAATTAATGGATAAATATTTAAATGGTAATGATAATAAGATCTAATCTTTTTGAATATTTTTTGCCATGGGTAAAAAGTAAAGGTCAAGGGGAACCCCTCTCCCTCTTAACATGCCCAAGGAATAGAAAGATGTGTCAATTTGAAAGAAAAGTTCAGGATGATCCATCCTTCTAAAGGATTCTTCTTTATTACTTTGACAAGTTTAATTTAGTTCTGGTTATTGTAATCACATCCTGCGTAAAAAAGCACACTCAGTGAAAGCAATGAAGTCCTAATGAATCAAGACACCCCCTAGGAGCCTTAGTAATGCAATCAGCAGGCAAGCAGGAGGCAGAACTACTGGGATTCTGGTAGAACGATTGGCTCTGCAGATTAGGACGGTCAGAAAGACTTCAAGCCTTCCGGTGTATTTTCACTTCCAAAGAACTTTTCAAGCTTTTTCTAGTTAGTTCTCAGCCTATCTGCAGGGACTATGAGAAAAACCGAGGCCTGGAATGACCCTGAATCAATCTAGCGTGCCATCTACACGATCCCTGGAACCCTTTGTGATGCAGTGCCAGACATGAGAAACTAACATCCAAGAGGTTCTTTTTCCTCCTGGATGAAGGAACCAGGGTCTGAGTACTCACTGTTTAGAAGGATAGAAGTTTCATGAAATGAAGTGGACAGCAAGGCAGTGAAAGGAAAAGGGAACAATTTCTCTCAAATATGCCAAATTAAGGGACTAACCAATGGCCTTAAGACACAGAATGAAGCTTTAACAGATGGGAATATGGATCTATATAAAGAAATAAAAAGCACTGATAACTCTGCTGTAAATATGAGATTTAGTAACTCTGTTTATAAATATGAGACTCTTTCTTAATACTTAAATACATTTTAATGGATTATTTAAATAGAAATATAACATTATATTGATGGGTTTATAAAATGTACAAGTAAAATGTATGAAACAAGAGCGTAAAGGCTGGAGAGCAGAAACAAATATACTACTGTGAGATTCTTATATTATACATGAAGTAACATAGTTATCACTTGAAGAAAGACTCTGATAAGATACAGATGAATACTGTAGAGCCTAACACCACCACTAAAACAACAAAAAGTATGGCTAATAGTAAACAAAAAAATAATTAAAAATAATCCAAAAATCAGAAAAGGAGAAAAAAAAAAAAGACACAGAGAATATAGGAGACAAGAAAATAAATGGCAAGATGGTAGATTTAAACCTGACCATATCAATAATCACATTAAATGGAAATGATAAAAACATTGCCCTTTAAAAGGTAGGAATCACTGGATATTTTTAAAGCAGAACAATTGCCTGCCATTCACATGGCAACTCCTTTAAGTATAAAGACCCAAATAGGTTAAATAGATGGAAAATTCACACCATGCTAAAATCAATTTTTTAAAAAGCTTGGAGTGTTTATTTTAATTTCAGACACGGGATAATACCAGAGATAATAAAGCTCATCTGACAGCAGTGGCAAACACATAGAACTTTTACCAAGATAGAGTATATTCTTGGCTGTGAACCAAGCCTTAATAAATTTAAAAGAATCCAAGTCATACAATGTATGTTCTCTGAAAGCAGTGGGATTTAATTAGAAATAATTAAATTGGTGTCATTGGGGTAGCTGTAAGTAAAGCAAGACCCAGAGGGAAATTTATGGCACCAAATGCCCAAGAAGAAATATCTCAAATCAATGACACCAATTTCTGTTATTCAATAAGAATTATAATATTGAATAACAGAAATATATCCAAGTACTTGGAAACAAAGTGATACACTCCTAAATAACTCATGAGTTGAAAAGTGGATGTGCTTTGCTCCGTTGTGTTTGACCCTTTGCAACCCCACGGACTACAGCCCACCACACTCCTCTCTCCATGAATTAAAGAATAAGTCAACTGAGAAATTACGAAGCATTTGAATTGAATTAAAAAGTGAAAAAACAATAACCCACAACCTAAGATATGAGGGCTTCTCTAGTGGCTCAGACGGCAGAGAGTCTCCCTGCAGTGTGGGAGGTTCAGTCCCTGGGTCGGGAAGATCCCCTGGAGAAGGAAATGGCAACCCACTCCAGTGTTCTTGCCTGGAAGATCCCATGGATGGAGGAGCCTGGCGGGCTACGTTCCCTGGGGCAGCTGTAAGTAAAGCAAGACTCAGAGGGAAATGTATGGCACCAAATGCCCAAGAAGAAATATCTCAAATCAATGACACCAGTTTTGATATTAAGAAACTAGGAAATAAAAAGAGTGAATGAAACATAAAGTAAGTGGAAGAAATAAAATGAAGGTCACTCCCTAAACAAACAAAACCGAAAACAGAAAAAACAAAATCAATGGAATCAACAGGTTTTTTTGTCCCTTGAGAAAAGTAACATCTAGCCAGACTTATCATGAAAAAAACAAAAGGCACAAATTACCAACATTAGGA
>SJYX01022021.1:216865-231954 GCA_006410675.1 Oreotragus oreotragus
ATATTATACATGTTTCAATGCCATTCTCCCAAATCATCCCATCCTCTCCCTCTCCCTGAGAGTCCAAAATTCTGCTCTACACATCTGTGTCTCTTTTGCTGTCTCACATACAGGGTCATCATTACCGTCTTTCTAAATTCCATATATATGTGTTAGTATACTGTATTGGTGTTTTTCTTTCTGGCTTACTTCAATCTGTATAATCGGCTCCAGTTTCATCCATCTCATTAGAACTGATTCAAATGTATTCTTTTTAATGGCTGAGTAATACTCCATTGTGTATATATACCACAGCTTTCTTATCCATTCATCCGCTGATGGACATCTAGGTTGTTTCCATGTCCTGGCTATTATAAACAGTGCTGCGATGAACACTGGGGTACACGTGTCTCTTTCAATTCTGGTTTCCTCGGTGTGTATGCCCAGCAGTGGGATTGCTGGGTCATAAGGCAGCAATTTGTAGATTTTTTGATAATAGCCATCCTGACTGGTGTGATATAATACCTTGTTATAGTTTTGATTTGCATTTCTCTAACAAATAGTGATGCTAAGCATCTTTTCACGTGTTTATTGGCCAACTGAACTTAGTGTCTTTTGTCTGATTTCAGGAGATCACCTACAAAAACTTATATGTATGTACATTTTTCTAGATAGAGAGTCCACATTTGCCAAGGGGTCTTCAAGAGATGCAAGACTTAAAAATAAAGAACACGCTGCCCATTTTGCCTGGAATAGAGCCAGTGTTCAACATTTGTGTGCTGGATTGAACTGAGGCCAAGTGGAGGGTGGGGAGGCGGATCTCAGAGGGATAACACTCTGTTTATCCTGAAGAGCACCCTGTGGGGAATGACCCCCCTGTTGTAACAGCTGCGGTCTCAGCTATGGTGACTCAGAGAACACACATAGAGGTTGGGGAGGAGGCCAGGAAAATTTCATGATGGCTAGATAGCCTGTGAACATTTCATACCATGCACAGTATGAAAATGCAAAAAGATATGACACTGAAAGATGAACTCGCCAGGTCGGTAGGTGTCCAGTATGCTACTAGAGAAGAGTAGAGAATAGCTCAGGAAAGAATGAAGAGGCTGAGCCAAAGCAAAAACAACACCCAGTTGTAGATATGACTGGTGATGGAAGTAAAGTCTGATGCTGTAAAGAACAATATTGCATAGGAACCTGGAATGTTAATAATAGCCATCCTGACTGGTGTGATATAATACCTTGTTATAGTTTTGATTTGCATTTCTCTAACAAATAGTGATGCTAAGCATCTTTTCACGTGTTTATTGGCCAACTGAACTTAGTGTCTTTTGTCTGATTTCAGGAGATCACCTACAAAAACTTATATGTATGTACATTTTTCTAGATAGAGAGTCCACATTTGCCAAGGGGTCTTCAAGAGATGCAAGACTTAAAAATAAAGAACACGCTGCCCATTTTGCCTGGAATAGAGCCAGTGTTCAACATTTGTGTGCTGGATTGAACTGAGGCCAAGTGGAGGGTGGGGAGGCGGATCTCAGAGGGATAACACTCTGTTTATCCTGAAGAGCACCCTGTGGGGAATGACCCCCCTGTTGTAACAGCTGCGGTCTCAGCTATGGTGACTCAGAGAACACACATAGAGGTTGGGGAGGAGGCCAGGAAAATTTCATGATGGCTAGATAGCCTGTGAACATTTCATACCATGCACAGTATGAAAATGCAAAAAGATATGACACTGAAAGATGAACTCGCCAGGTCGGTAGGTGTCCAGTATGCTACTAGAGAAGAGTAGAGAATAGCTCAGGAAAGAATGAAGAGGCTGAGCCAAAGCAAAAACAACACCCAGTTGTAGATATGACTGGTGATGGAAGTAAAGTCTGATGCTGTAAAGAACAATATTGCATAGGAACCTGGAATGTTAGGTCCATGAATCAAGGTAAATTGGAAGTCGTCAAACAGGAGATGGCAAGAGTGAACATTAACATTTTAGGAATCAGTGAACTAAAATGGACTGGAATGGGTGAATTTAATTTAGATGACCATTATATCTACTACTGTGGGCAAGAATCCTGTAGAAGAAATGGAGTAGCCAAGTCAACAAAAGAGTTTGAAATGCAGTAGTACTTGGGTAAAATCTCAAAAACGACAGAATGATCTCTGTTTGTTTCTAAGGCAAACCTTTCAGTATCAGTAATCCAACTAATGCTGAAGAAGCTGAAATTGAACAGTTCTATGAAGACCTACAAGGCCTTCTAGAACTAACACCAAAAAAAGATGTCCTTTTCATCATAGGGGACTGGAATGCAAAAGTAGCAAGTCAAAAGATACCTAGAGTAACAGGCAAGTTTGGCCTTGGAGTGCAAAATGAAGCAGGGCAAAGGCCAACAGAGTTTTACCAAGAGAACACACTGGTCAGAGCAAGGACTCTCTACTAGCAACACAAGAGACAACTCTACATGTGGACATCACCAGATGGTCAATACCAAAATCAGATTGATTGCATTCTTTGCAGGCGAAGATGGAGAAGCTCTCTATAGTCAGCAGAAACAAGACCAGGAGCTGACTGTGGCTCAGATCATGAACTCCTTATTGCCAAATTCAGACTTATTGAAGAAAACAGGGAAAACAGGTATGACCTAAGTCAAATCCCTTAAGATTATCCAGTGGAACTGACAAATAGATTCAAGGGATTAGATCCGATAGACAGAGTGTCTGAAGAACTACGGACAGAAGTCCATAACATTGTACAGGAGGTTGTAATCAAAACCATCCCCAAATAAAAGAAATGCCAAAAGGCAGAATGGTTGTCCAAGGAGGCCTTTCAAATAGTTGAGAAAAGAAGAGAAGCAAAAGGCAAAGGAGAAAAGGAAAGATATATCCATCTGAATGCAGAGTTCCAAAGAATAGCAAGGAGAGATAAGAAAGCCTTCCTCAGTGATCAATGCAAAGAAGTAGAGGAAAACAGTAGACTGGGAAAAACTAGAAATCTTTTCAAGAAAATTAGAGATACCAGTTGAGCATTTCATGCAAAGATGGGCTCAATAAAAGACAGAAATGATATGGAGCTAACAGAAGCAGAAGATATTAAGAAGAGGTGGCAAGAATACACAGAAGAGCTATACAAAAAAGATCTTTAAGACCCAGATAACCATGATGGTGTGATCACTCACCTAGAGCCAGCATCTTGGAGTGTGAGGTCAAGTGGGCCTTTGGAAGCATCACTATGAACAAACCTAGTGGAGGTAATGGAATTCTAGCTGAGCTGTTTCAAATCCTAAAAGATAATGCTGTTAAATTGCTGCACTCAGTAAACCAGCAATTTCAGAAAACTCAGCAGTGGCCCTAGGATGGAAAAGGTCAGTTTTCATTCCAATCCCAAAGAAGGACAGTGCTAAAGATTATTCAGATTACTCCATAATTGCACTCATCTCACACACTAGCAAAGTAATGCTCAAAATTCTCCAAGCCAGGCTTCAGCAGTACGTGAACTGAGAACTTTCATATGTTCAAGCTGGATTTAGAAAAGGCAGAGGAACCAGAGATCAAATTGCCAACATCCACTGGATCATAGAAAAAGCAAGAGAGTTCCAGAAAAACATCTCCTTCTGGTTCATTGACTATGCCAAAGCCTTTGAATGTGTAGATCACTACAAACTGTGGAAAATTCTTAAAGAGATGGGAACACCAGACCACCTTACCTGCCTCCTGAGAAATCTATGTACAGGTCAAGAAGCAACAATTAGAACCAGACATGGAACAACAGACTGATTCCAAATTGGGAAGGGAGTACATCAAGGTTGTATATTGTCACCTTGCTTATTTAACTTTTATGCAGAGTACATCATGTGAAATGCCAGGCTGGCTGAAGCACAAGCTGGAATCAAGATTTCTGGGAGAAATATCAAATAACCTCAGATATGCAGATGACACCACCCTTATGGCAGAAAGCAAAGAAGAACTAAAGAGACTCTTGAAAGAGGAGAGTAAAAAAGCTGGCTTAAAACTCAGCATTCAAAAAACTAATACCATGGCATCTGGTTCCATCACTTCATGGCAAATAAATGGGGAAACAGTGACAGACTTTATTTTTTTGGGCTCCAAAATCACTGCAGATGGTGACTGCAGCCTTGAAATTGAAAGACTCTTACTCCTTGGAAGAAAATTTATGACCAACCTAGACAGCATATTAAAAAGCAGAGATATTGCTTTGCCAACAAAAGTCTGTCTAGTCAAAGCTATGGTTTTTCCAGTAGTCATGTACGGATGTGAGAGTTGGACCATAAAGAAAGCTGAGCATAGAAGAATTGATGCTGTTGAACTGTGTTGGAGAAGACTCTTGAGAGTCCCTTGGACTGCAAAGAGATCTAGCCAGTCAATTCTAAAGGAAATCAGTCCTGAATATTCATTGGAAGGACTGATGCTGAAGCTGAAACTCCAGTACTTTGGCCACCTGATGAGAAGAACTGACTCCTTAGAAAAGACCCAGATGCTAGGAAAAATTGAAGGCAGGAGGAGAAGGGGATGACAGAGGATGGGATGGCTGGATGGCATCACCAACTTGATGGACATGAGTTTGAGCAAGCTCTGGGATTTGGTGATGGACAGGGAAGCCTGGCGTGCTTCAGTCCATGGGGTTGCAAAGAGTCAGACATGACTCAGTGACTGAACTGAACTGAACTGAGATAGCCTGTAACCCAGGACCAATTCAGCTCACCTGAAGAAGGCTGATCCCTGATAAAGTCTATGGAGAGAGAAGTGTTGAAAGAGAAATGTCCTTCCCCTCTCCTAGACTTGTAGTGTGGTTGCCAGCTGAGGGGTTCCTGCATCTTCTCTGGGTGAATGGACCCTCTAGAACTTTCCTAGAAGCAAAGAAATGAAACCTTCTTGAGGAGACTGCCTTCATCAGCCAGCCCAAGGCTCATTACAGAGGGAGACCAAGTGGAGAGTTGAGTTTCCCAACCTTAAGCAGAGAAGAAAAATGACTAGGAGGCTCTGGCAAAGGAACTGCAACAAATGTGGAGATCAAGGAGCATCACTGTCAAGCCAGTTGTCATCCTGGCAACTGGACCAGCCTCCAGCACTCTCATTTGGCATCTTAAAGAACTGGACATGGATCACGGTTTGGCATCCATTCAGAGACATGAAGTAAAGTCAGGACATTTTAATTTTAACAACAGAATATTTTAGAACACATGCTATTAGAATGCATAAAATCTGACTAACATGGGCAGTAAGAAACAAGCATGAACATCCCCCTTCCCCCCGCCCAAGTCAGGCCTCCATTATGGGATGTTTTTGGTCTTTTGTGTTTCACAGGATGTGTTTAGAGGAGAGATTTCCGTGGCCACTGAAACACAGAGAAACTCGGTGCCCCAAAAAAGAATGAGGGGAAATAAGAGCCTGCGTGTGTGTCCCGTGGTAAACAATGAGGCCGGAAGCATCCATCTGGAATGCATTCAAAAACACAACTGCCTGCTGAAATGCTGGGGGACCAGTGCTCTGAAAACAGAGCAAGCCCTTACCCAGACTTTGCTGGAGAGCAGTATAAAAGAGTCGGGGTGCGGGAGTGCGTTGAATGAGGAAAAGTTGGGAGAGAGAATCCTTAGCAGCCAACGTGTGTGTGTGTGTGTGTGTGTGTGTGTGTGCATGCATCAGGCAGAGAGAGAGAGCGGGGAGACAAGCTCAAGTCCTGTTGTTGGAAATGGCTCTGAGTTTAAAATTCCACCCACAACCCATCTCGGTTCCTTTCAGTGGAGTCCTGGCTCTAGACTCGGGTTATGGCAGCTTCTTGAAGGGACTCTGAATGGAAAAGCATGAGCAGAAATACAGGATATGTTTCAAGAGCTTTTAATGCTTCTTACCCAGGTTACGGTGAAGAGGAGAGGTTTGTGCAGCAAGCTGGCGTTATTTTAATTCCCCTAGTGGAAGATTATTGAAGCATTTATCATACAATCAGGGTCAAGAATGAATCTGGCATCATTTAAGGCGAATACCCTAAACACAAAGCTGATTCAGTTGGCATGATTTCTGGTCTTGAGAACAGCAAGTCTGGCAGCGATTAACCAGGCAAGGGGAAACAGCAGAGAGCCCGCTGTGTGGCCAACCGCTGCACAGAGCAGGACAAGGAATTGTGGGAAGCCAGCCACGAGCAGCATGAGGGGCCCAGTGGAACACAGCACACTGTTGTGGGTAATGGCTGGTGCCTGCAACGTCTCAGGAAGTTTTATGAATGTTAATGTGACTCTGTGATGGAGAGTAAGTGGTGCCTGTTCTGTAAACACGAGGTCTGCCAGGAGCTGGGCCTCCTGGAGGAGGCTCACCCAGTGTCCTGGGGTGAGTTGACTCTAGATTCTAATGCTGCAGAATGAAAAAAGAGAGAAAAACACAAAGGAAGGAAAAGAAGTACACTGACAATATCGTCAACACAGCTGATGAACAGAAGTGACATTTGAAAGAAAACTTTGATGCTTCTTACACATGCTTCCATTCAGAACCAAAAATTTGTTCAGAGCCTTAAAGCTGTCAAGCTGTGGCAAGAAAGGGTGGCCATGAAGGCCCTGGCTCCCAAATGTCAGGGCATTCTTCAACCATGAGCCTCCAGTGAGCCTGTCTCCCATTGTGTGGGAGTCTGGGGCTCAAGCATGGTAACATCTTGGCTTGCTGGTGGCTGCTGTGAAGCCTGAGCCAAAAGGTACATATGGAGGCATGGCGTCCTTTTTTGTTTTTAATGTCTATTTGTTTGGCTGTGCTGGGACTTAGTTGTAGCTTTCGGGATCTTGATCTTTGTTTCATCACGTAGGATCTTTAGTTGTGGCTTGTGAACTCTTAGCTGCAGCATGTGGGGTCTAGTTCCCTAACTAGGGATAGAACTCAAGGCCCCCTGCATTGGGAGCATGGAGTCTTAGCCACTGGACCACCAGGGAAGTGCCCACATGTAGCATCCTTGTGATTGCTTTGCTTCAAAATTCTNTCACTTCCAGTAATTTCCTGGATAGTAACACCTGTGTTCTGTTTCCCTTTTCTCCGATTTCTTGTGTAAATATGTGATGGTCTTCCTCCTGGGCACAACCACTAGAGAAAGATCTGAAGAGTCTGACATAAATTCAAAGAAATCTGCCCAATTAACATGTGAAACCCAGAATAAAATAATAGATTTCTCTGTGCTTCAAAGTTAGAAAAACAGGAAATTAATTTAGAAGAATTAGCATTTGTGGCTTGCCCCCAGGGTTCCAGCCACTAATTGTTCGTCGCTCAGTCATGTCTAACTCTTTGCCATCCCGTGGACTATAGCCCTCCAGACCCCTCTGTCCATGGGATTCTCCAGGCAAGAATACTGGAGTGGGTTGCCCTTTCATCCTCCAGGGGATCTTCCTGGCCCAGGGATCGAACCCGAGTTTCTTGTCTCATGCACTGGCAGGCAGGTTCTTTTCTACTAGCACCACCTGGGAAGCCCCTGTATAGTTGAAGGTAAGCAATATCAAGTCTATGTAAAATCAGTAGTTTGACTAAGGTCTTGCTGTCCAGCCTTGTGTAACATCAGTCTGTACAAGGCTTGACTGAATCTATGGGACAAGAGAGAAAAAAATCAAAGGTGACACTAAGGTGTCTGCTCTAGTTGGTGGGGAGAACAATGACAAATTCATTTATGCTAATTTAAAAATCCGATTTATTTTTATATTTGTAAAAAGTTTGTACATTATACATGGTATTCAAAATAATATTATAAGTAGCATGCTTTCTAAATCATAAAGCATAGATTAAAATCCTTATCAAGCATATACTAGCAGTGTGAGAAAAAAGAAAGTGATGAATTTATGGAGACATGAAAGCAGGAATTATAACCCAACAGAGAGATCATTTCTCCAATCAACATAAAGGCAATTTTGGATTGAAGCAATGGTTACCTTAATGCAATTCTCAAATACCAACAATATTGTCTAGTTGCACCTCAGTCATGACTCAAGTCTAACCTAACAGTGTTTATAACTGTGCTACATTCTGGGAGAAAAAGTCATATTGAAGACAACTCAATGTAATTTAATAATTACATTTCTTATTCATTATACCATTGCTCTAGTGATCATTTTAATCCAATGCTATGGCCAATATCAACTTTTTGTGAATGCATATGTAGTGACAATGATATAAAATGGGAAGGGAGACATTGATGAATGCTTCTTGAAGGGAAATTCATGAATGAATGAATAAACAAATATCTGCCATCGGAGAACCTGACATAAGAAAAGTGAAGTCCATCTTCAGTCTGGACTTAACTCAGATCATCACATCACTTCTGCTTACTCTCTGAAATAATCTTTCATGTTAGTATATAGTTGACATAGAGAACATGAAATCAAAGGATAGAAAAAGAAAATGAAAAACATCACCTTCTGGCTATTATGTATGTATCTCATTAAACTCATTGGAGCACTATTAAATTTATTAGATGAAGACTGGTATGCTTGAGACTTAAGAAAAGACTCTAAGTAGCCAAGTTTGCAATTCCTGTGAACAATAAAATCACGAGTGTGCATTTTTTAAAATACATAGATAATGAGATGTGAAATCATCACAAAAATGTCTTCCTAAGTAAAAACAGCCAACTTGCTGACATCCAAGTTGTGCCATCCATAGCTTAAAACAGAGCTGATGCTTTTCCGAAAGCCCATCCCTCTGCTGTCACATTCTTTTGCCTCTTTAAAAGGAAGGATTTATTCCACCTCTTAAAAATAATTATAGGCTGAGAAGTCACCTGTGGTCTCCTACCTACTTTGCCTCTAAAACTCTGGTTCCCCACAACTTCACTGGCAGAGGCCAGTCCACTGATGTGGAGAAGAACGTGGCTCCAAGGACGAAAGTCCAGCTGAGATGGTGGTGTTCTGGGTTGGGAAGGTCCCTGAGTGACCCAGCAGTTAAGGTAGCATCCTCTTGTGGTTAAAATTTGGGCAGAATTTTAGGTCCAGTTATGCTCAGTGCTCAAAGCATGTATAATCTTTGGTTTACCAATCCATGAATTTTTTTTTTTTTTTCCTTTCTGTAAAGTCTGAGGTTTAGGTACAAGAAAAGAAGCAGAGAAGGTGAAAGAAGGTCCTAAGTGAAACCTCTTGCATCGCCGTCATTCCCAAACCAACCACAAGTGCCATTCATTGCGGAAAAATCACTGCTAACCAACTGGGCAAACCTCTCCTCTAGTCCTAGAGTGACTCCTGACCTAACTCAACCTTCATCATTTCTAGGCCTTGGTCACCAACCATCCAACCAGCCCCACTCCTGTAGCTGAAAATAAAGAATGTACAATGATATAAATGCACAGGGCAGTCAGGAAATGCCTGAATTTTAATGCCCTGAAGACAGCCCTCAATCAATCAGAAATGAAAATCAATGGATAAATACCCCAGCTTTCTCACACTTCATTCTACACCATGGTTCCTCCAAAGGTCTCCAGAAGGGAAAAGGATTGTAGAATGGACAGAAGAAGGACCCTTAAAGATATCCACATCTTCTCTTTTAAACAAATTTTGTTTGTTTGTTGTTTTTGACTTTCTGATGTGGGCCATTTTTAATGACTTTGTTGAATTTGTTATGATATTGCTTCTGTTTTTTTGTTTTGGTTTTTTGGCCCCAAGGCATGTTTGATCTTAGCTCCCCATCAGGGTTCAAACCTATACTCCCTGCCCTGGGATGTAAAGTCTTAGACACTGGACCTCCAGGGAAGACCCCATATCCACATCTTAATTCTTCAGAGCCTGTGAATCTGTCCCCTTATGAGGTGGAAAAGACTTAATCAGATGTGAATGAGCTAAAGATCTTGAGATGGAGAAGTTTATCCTATATTATCCAGATGGGCCAATGGGATCACAAGGGTCCTCGTAAGGGCCAGAGGAAGCAGGAAGGTCAGAGTCAGTGATTTGAAGATGTGACACAGCTGGCTTTGAAGACAGAGGAAGAGGCCATGAGTCAAAGGATGCAACTGCCTTGAGAAGCTGCAAGGAATAAATTCACCCCTAGGGACCCCAGAAAGGAAGGCAGCCTGGCTGACAACTTGAGTTTCCAGGGCTTCATTACTTCTTACCTGAGTCACACTAAAATCGCCTCACTGATCTTCTCATTCACCATGTCTTTCTGTTCTAACTCAGCCTGCATGGAGCTAACAGGCCACTGCAAAAGACACATGGATAAAACCAACAGTGGCCCTTGTGACGCAGATGTCACTTAAGGTGTAAGTATATAACTAACAAGAATCTTGTGTAGAGCACAGGAAACTCTACTCAATGTTCTGTGGTGACCTGAATGGAAAGGCAATCCCCCCCAAAAAAAATAAAGGAGATATATGTATACAAATATATCTTTGGTGGCTCAGATGGTGAAGAATCTGCCTGCAATACGGGAGACTTAGGTTCGAAGCCTGAGTTGGGAATACTGACGGAAGCAATTTAGCAGGCATGCATGCACATGCTGTTGTTTAGTTGCTGAGTGGCATCACACATAGTAGTGTGTATATGTTAACCCCAAACACCTAATTAATCCTCCCCTATGTTTTCCCTTTGATAACCACAAGCTTGTTTTCTGTGTCTCCTACTTCTGTTTTTGTGAATGAATTAATTTGTATCATCTTTTTTAAGATAGAAGAATATGCTATTTATCTGTAGAAAGGTATCATAGCTCTTGAGCGTGGGCTTCCTGGGGAGGCAGATAAATGTGCTAGAAGTGGGTGGCTCAGCTCTGTCTTTGCTTCTTTGCCTGTAATTGATTCAACATTTTATCGTAATCAGAACTTAAAATTTTAGTACTTTTAAGTTTACTGTGAGTATCGAACTTTAAAAAACATGAAAGTACATTACATACTGTCATTTCAAACAACCAGTTTTTATGCAGGCAATCAATTATTCTGAGAGAGTGTTGGCTAAACATCCTTTGGGTTTGCAGCCTAGACAGAGGGGTAAAATGTATCTTACCTAAGACTGATCTCAGAGAAGAGCTGACCTCTTGCAGATCTCCATGCAATCTGGCTCCAGTCTGGTGCATATGGCAACCCTACCCTAGTCTACTGCCAGGTTTGGACTTGGGCTCGTCCCTCCATGCCTGATCTTGGCATGCAATGCCAGAGAAGGAGATCCCGCTGCTCCTCACTCCAGCCACGGAGCTGGCAGAGGAACACAGGTGCCAAGGTTCTGTCATGTCCTATTACTTTTGGATCCTGGTCCCTGGCTGTATCATGAAAATGGTGGCACTTTCCTGATTCCACATCATAAAAGCTGCACAGTCAGGGTTAAGTGCCTTTCTCAGCGATGACATTAGTTCTGCTGGATCTCTGGGCTGTCCTTGCAGGAATGGGCGATGAAAAGTCTCACCTGCTGCCGGTCCTGTCCGCACGAGTCTCCCCAGCATCTGCTGCCCCGGCAGGTCTTGGTTGGCCGTTTCTGGGCAATGTAATGCATTTGGTTTCCTAACAACTGCCACTGCAGGCAGCTTTACAAAGACAAGCCCGTATTAATGTGGAAACCCCGCCAGGCTCTGAAACCTACTGGAGCTTCTTGCCTCAGGTCACCAGGAGCTCAGTGATGCCGTCCATACTCTAAGGACAGAAACCCTGCTGCGGACGTCTTCAGCCACTGAAGATGTAGCCCCCACATCCAGCCTAATTGTTGGCCTACATCTTTGCTTGATCAACAGAAAGGACTCTCTGAAGCATCCTAACTGTTCTTTGCATTGCACTCTTTTTAAAAAGTTTATTTGTTATTTTTTTTGGCTGTGCTGGGTCTTTGTTGCTATACGTGGGCTTTCTCTAGTTGCGGTGAGTGGGGGCTACTCTCCAGTTGTAGTGTACAGGNTTCATTGGAAGGACTGATGCTGAAGCTGAAACTCCAGTACTTTGGCCACCTGATGAGAAGAACTGACTCCTTAGAAAAGACCCAGATGCTAGGAAAAATTGAAGGCAGGAGGAGAAGGGGATGACAGAGGATGGGATGGCTGGATGGCATCACCAACTTGATGGACATGAGTTTGAGCAAGCTCTGGGATTTGGTGATGGACAGGGAAGCCTGGCGTGCTTCAGTCCATGGGGTTGCAAAGAGTCAGACATGACTCAGTGACTGAACTGAACTGAACTGAGATAGCCTGTAACCCAGGACCAATTCAGCTCACCTGAAGAAGGCTGATCCCTGATAAAGTCTATGGAGAGAGAAGTGTTGAAAGAGAAATGTCCTTCCCCTCTCCTAGACTTGTAGTGTGGTTGCCAGCTGAGGGGTTCCTGCATCTTCTCTGGGTGAATGGACCCTCTAGAACTTTCCTAGAAGCAAAGAAATGAAACCTTCTTGAGGAGACTGCCTTCATCAGCCAGCCCAAGGCTCATTACAGAGGGAGACCAAGTGGAGAGTTGAGTTTCCCAACCTTAAGCAGAGAAGAAAAATGACTAGGAGGCTCTGGCAAAGGAACTGCAACAAATGTGGAGATCAAGGAGCATCACTGTCAAGCCAGTTGTCATCCTGGCAACTGGACCAGCCTCCAGCACTCTCATTTGGCATCTTAAAGAACTGGACATGGATCACGGTTTGGCATCCATTCAGAGACATGAAGTAAAGTCAGGACATTTTAATTTTAACAACAGAATATTTTAGAACACATGCTATTAGAATGCATAAAATCTGACTAACATGGGCAGTAAGAAACAAGCATGAACATCCCCCTTCCCCCCGCCCAAGTCAGGCCTCCATTATGGGATGTTTTTGGTCTTTTGTGTTTCACAGGATGTGTTTAGAGGAGAGATTTCCGTGGCCACTGAAACACAGAGAAACTCGGTGCCCCAAAAAAGAATGAGGGGAAATAAGAGCCTGCGTGTGTGTCCCGTGGTAAACAATGAGGCCGGAAGCATCCATCTGGAATGCATTCAAAAACACAACTGCCTGCTGAAATGCTGGGGGACCAGTGCTCTGAAAACAGAGCAAGCCCTTACCCAGACTTTGCTGGAGAGCAGTATAAAAGAGTCGGGGTGCGGGAGTGCGTTGAATGAGGAAAAGTTGGGAGAGAGAATCCTTAGCAGCCAACGTGTGTGTGTGTGTGTGTGTGTGTGTGCATGCATCAGGCAGAGAGAGAGAGCGGGGAGACAAGCTCAAGTCCTGTTGTTGGAAATGGCTCTGAGTTTAAAATTCCACCCACAACCCATCTCGGTTCCTTTCAGTGGAGTCCTGGCTCTAGACTCGGGTTATGGCAGCTTCTTGAAGGGACTCTGAATGGAAAAGCATGAGCAGAAATACAGGATATGTTTCAAGAGCTTTTAATGCTTCTTACCCAGGTTACGGTGAAGAGGAGAGGTTTGTGCAGCAAGCTGGCGTTATTTTAATTCCCCTAGTGGAAGATTATTGAAGCATTTATCATACAATCAGGGTCAAGAATGAATCTGGCATCATTTAAGGCGAATACCCTAAACACAAAGCTGATTCAGTTGGCATGATTTCTGGTCTTGAGAACAGCAAGTCTGGCAGCGATTAACCAGGCAAGGGGAAACAGCAGAGAGCCCGCTGTGTGGCCAACCGCTGCACAGAGCAGGACAAGGAATTGTGGGAAGCCAGCCACGAGCAGCATGAGGGGCCCAGTGGAACACAGCACACTGTTGTGGGTAATGGCTGGTGCCTGCAACGTCTCAGGAAGTTTTATGAATGTTAATGTGACTCTGTGATGGAGAGTAAGTGGTGCCTGTTCTGTAAACACGAGGTCTGCCAGGAGCTGGGCCTCCTGGAGGAGGCTCACCCAGTGTCCTGGGGTGAGTTGACTCTAGATTCTAATGCTGCAGAATGAAAAAAGAGAGAAAAACACAAAGGAAGGAAAAGAAGTACACTGACAATATCGTCAACACAGCTGATGAACAGAAGTGACATTTGAAAGAAAACTTTGATGCTTCTTACACATGCTTCCATTCAGAACCAAAAATTTGTTCAGAGCCTTAAAGCTGTCAAGCTGTGGCAAGAAAGGGTGGCCATGAAGGCCCTGGCTCCCAAATGTCAGGGCATTCTTCAACCATGAGCCTCCAGTGAGCCTGTCTCCCATTGTGTGGGAGTCTGGGGCTCAAGCATGGTAACATCTTGGCTTGCTGGTGGCTGCTGTGAAGCCTGAGCCAAAAGGTACATATGGAGGCATGGCGTCCTTTTTTGTTTTTAATGTCTATTTGTTTGGCTGTGCTGGGACTTAGTTGTAGCTTTCGGGATCTTGATCTTTGTTTCATCACGTAGGATCTTTAGTTGTGGCTTGTGAACTCTTAGCTGCAGCATGTGGGGTCTAGTTCCCTAACTAGGGATAGAACTCAAGGCCCCCTGCATTGGGAGCATGGAGTCTTAGCCACTGGACCACCAGGGAAGTGCCCACATGTAGCATCCTTGTGATTGCTTTGCTTCAAAATTCTCCAAGCCAGGCTTCAGCAATACATGAACCATGAACTTCCTGATGTTCAAGCTGGTTTTAGAAAAGGCAGAGGAACCAGAGATCAAATTGCCAACATCCACTGGATCATGGAAAAAGCAAGAGAGTTCCAGAAAAACATCTATTTCTGCTTTCTTGACTATGCCAAAGCCTTTGACTGTGTGGATCACAATAAACTGTGGAAAATTCTGAAAGAGATGGGAATACCAGACCACCTAACCTGCCTCTTGAGAAATCTGTATGCAGGTCAGGAAGCAACAGTTAAAACTGGACATGGAACAACAGACTGGTTTCAAATAGGAAAAGGATAATGTCAAGGCTGTATATTGTCACCCTGCTTATTTAACTTATATGCAGAGTACATTATGAGAAATGCTGGACTGGAAGAAACACAAGCTGGAATCAAGACTGCCGGGAGAAATACCAATAACCTCAGATATACAGATGACACCACCCTTATGGCAGAAAGTGAAGAGGAACTCAAAAGCCTCTTGATGAAAGTGAAAGTGGAGAGTGAAAAAGTTGGCTTAAAGCTCAACGTTCAGAAAACGAAGATCATGGCATCCAGTCCCATCACTTCATGGGAAATAGATGGGGAAACAGTGTCAGACTTTATTTTGGGGGAGCTCCAAAATCACTGCAGATGGTGACTGCAGCCATGAAATTAAAAGATGCTTACTCCTTGGAAGGAAAGT
>SJYX01022021.1:232058-244096 GCA_006410675.1 Oreotragus oreotragus
GGAAACAGTGTCAGACTTTATTTTGGGGGAGCTCCAAAATCACTGCAGATGGTGACTGCAGCCATGAAATTAAAAGACGCTTACTCCTTGGAAGGAGCTAAGATCCTATGTGCTGTGCAGCAGAGCAACCTAGATAGCATATTCAAAAGCAGAGACATTACTTTGCCAACAAAGGTCCGTTTAGTCAAGGCTATGGTTTTTCCTGTGGTCGTGTATGGATTTGAGAGTTGGACTGTGAAGAAGGCTGAGCACTGAAAAATTGATGCTTTTGAACTGTGGTGTTGGAGAAGACTCTTGAGAGTCCCTTGGACTACAAGGAGACCCAACCAGTCCATTCTGAAGGAGATCAACCCTGGGATTTCTTTGGAAGGAATGATGCTAAAGCTGAAACTCCAGTACTCTGGCCACCTCATGCGAAGAGTTGACTCATTGGAAAAGACTCTGATGCTGGGAGGGATTGGGGGCAGGAGGGGAAGGAGACGACAGAGGATGAGATGGCTGGATGGCATCATGAACTTGATGGAAGTGAGTCTGAGTGAACTCCGGGAGTTGGTGATGGAGAGGGAGGCCTTGCGTGCAGTGATTCATGGGGTTGAAAAGAGTCGGACATGACTGAGCGACTGAACTGAACTGAACTAGGCTAGTCCCTGTAGATGCTTTGGGGTTAAGACTGGCAGGCTTGTCTCCAGGCACATACCAAGGGGACTGTTAGAAAGCAAAGTACCAAAATCTGTTCTGGACAGCAGAGTACAAAGTGGGTGGATGGAAAGATGGAAACCTCACAGGCACGAGGTGACATAACGTAAGAGGGTCCCAAATAACACTGGTTTAAACAAGATGGAAGTTACTTCTGTCTCCTGTAACAACCTGGCCATAAGCTGACAAGGCTACTAGAATGGTTTATGATGGAGGAAAGACCCAGTTTCTTTCCATTTTGTTCTCTATTCTCCCTAGGGTGTTGGTCTCATCTAAATGGCCCAAAATACCTCATTATCTCCATGTGCACATTCCAGCAGCAAAGAAGGGGAGGGTACTCCTCTACCCAGCAAGGGATCGTTCTGGATGCTCTGCACATCTCATTGGTCAGGAGGTAGTCATGTGACCACACGTAGCTGCAGGGGAGACTGGGAAATTTTTTTCTTCCCTGGGTGGCTGTGCACCCAGCTAAGCACGGTATTTCTATGGCAGCAGGAGAGAGGCAGTCTGCAGGAGCTGGATGTGATAGTTCAGTCTTAGAAGTCTCCCAACTCCACCCTCCTTCTCAGGTCACGCTTCTGTTCCTCTCTCTGACCCCCCACACCTCCTCTCTCTGTCCCACACAGCACTTCCAGACTTTGTCACAGCTTCTTTCCCCAGATTCCATGGCCCCACTCAGAATTTTCTGCTTGTTCTCCTCTTTTCACAGCCTCTTCTGCCATCAGATCAGAGAAATTTTAATCAAGGGAAGGAACACTGCATTTTGGCTGTATCTGCTTGTATTATGTTGACCACGTTCCACTATCATCTCCCTAATATAATGGGGGCTTCCTGTAAATAAGAATTGCCTCTAACAAGTATGGTGCTCTGAGTGCTCAAAAACACTAAGTAAATTATCTCAACCACACTGTCAAGATTCACTCTGTTCTGGAGGGTGGTGACATGCATGTATACACGTGTAGGAGGATAGATATGCCAGTGGACGACGATTGGATCATGACAGCAGGACTTTGACCCACGTTAGAAGCCCCAGGTACCAGACCACAGCCTCCGAAGCAAATGGCCCAGAACACAGTGGGACTTGGTTAACATATGCTTGCTTCCATATTTTTTGCCACTCCCCCTTCCCACTGCCCTGACACTTGCTTCCAATTCATTCCCAACCAGGGAAAGCCATATATATGCTTCCCTGGGACTTCCCTGGAGGTCCAGTGGTTAAGACTCGGTGCTTCTAATGCAGAGGGTGTGGGTTTGATCCCTGCTTAAGGGAGCTAAGATCCTATGTGCTGTGCAGCAGAGCCAAAAAATTAACAATAATAATAATTTTTTAAAATAACTACTTTAAAAAACTATACTCTCCTAACCAATAATGTAGGATGATCCACTTCTAGTTATTCACGTCCAGCACCCCCGTGCTAGTAAACTCCAGAGCATACCCGAAGCCTTCCCTTTTCTCACTATGAAGCTTTTCTCACTATAAATGCAAATTAAACCAAGACAATTAGAGAATGAAGAATTCCTCCCCCACTCCCCACCCCAATAAACCAATTTTGTGGGGAGGAAGAATTTCATTCAGTGTAGTTCTAGGAACAGAATGGAACTTCCCCCACTCAGCATTTTGGCTGAGTTTCTGATTTAAGTTTTAAGGCACTAAATACTCAAATATTAAAAATTAAAGTGAGGTTTATATTTAGGATTAGAGTCGAGGCACTGCTCAAAAGTCGAAGGATCCACAGTGCTATTTGTGACAGTAACCCCGGGCTGCCCTTCCAGTTTCCAAAGTTGAATTTCAAATGGAAAGACCAAGCCCTTCAGTTTATACTCTGGTGGGAGTGAAGTCTGGCAGATGATAACATGTATCGGTGACCTGACACCAAGCAGGGCATCCCTGGGGCTCCAAGCACCAAAAGTTCACAGGCATCACCAGGGCCATAAAGAGATGAAGGATGCAGGGGAAGATGGCTCCTCACAGGCAGTGGGCACGAGAGTCAATTCCATCAAGTTAATCAGTTGCAAAGTAGAAGACAAGACATTAAATATCAATGCCGGGCGCAAACTAATTATATACAAGTCCTGGGCGCAGCACGGGCTGCCTACCTTCCAGGCAGAATGTTACCTGCCAGGCGTCAGTGAGCCCTTCCAGGCTTCCTTAATTCACCCTTGGCAGCTCTGGGTCTGTAAACTTTTCCTGTTTACAACTGCAGCCTTATTGTGGCACCAGATGAGGTGTCAGTGTCACCCAGCAGCCATCCCCTCCTGATGGACAGCATCTTGGTCAGCTCCCCACACCACCCCGACTCTGGACACCCTTAGGCCCTTATCATAGAGGCCCTTTCCCTTCCTTTCCATCAGCCACAAGGGCTCACGTTTCTCCCTTTCTTTCCCATTTCTCTCGTCCTCTACTAGTCAGGCCTTTGTGTGGCTCAGCTGGACTCTCACCCTAGCCCCTGCGGGCGGCTCTGTGCCCTGGCCTCTCTCCTCTCCTGGTTTTTTCTTTAAAAAAAAAAAAAAAAAAAGATTCATTTGGCTGCAGCAGTTCTCAGGTGCAGCATGTGGGATCTTCAGTCCTCACGACAACATATGGCATGGAGTTCCCTGACCAGGGATGGAACCTGGGCCCCTAGCAATGGGAGCTCCGAGTCTTAGCCACTGGGCCACCAGGGCCGTCCCCTGAATAAACTACTAGAAAGTAAACACCTAGATAATCACCAGCCAGTTCAACAGACAGGTCACAATGCTGTCTCCCCTCCTAGGAAGAATAACTGCTGGCACTAAATCTGAGTCTCACAGTTCAGTGTGCCTTTTTAAAAACTTTATGAAACGCAGTCCTGCAGCAGATCATCCCCAGCAGCCTGGCCCCCTCCTCGTCGTTGGGTGCACAAGATCCTACCAGGTGGCCTGTTGCTGCACATCTTTCCTCCTGACTCCTCCCACCTAGACTTATCTGTCCCCCACTGATCCAACCACCCTCTGTATCCACTCACCAATTATCATCCATTCTTAGAATTTAATACAAAAGCCCCTTCCTCCTCCAAGAAACGCCCCCATATAACCCCATAAACAGCTGTCGTTCCTGCCTGGAACTCCTCCGACAGTTTGACCTCCTCTTCCAGCTTGTGCACCTACATTGCCTCACACGGTGGTTTCTTGTGCTGCTGTTTCAACCTGCTGTAGAGGATGGCCCCCAAAACCACACAGCTGGATCATCTTACTTTCGGGGGACCCCATAGAATGCTTAGCATTCAGCCAGAAACAAGGTAGGTGTCCAGTGAATTCAATCACCGGATGGACCTACTAACCACACTCTGCATGCATGAAACAGAAGTATCATGGACTTGTCGTTGGGCCGCAGGCTGGCAGTGCCTGGAAGCTGTCCTTATCGTGTGATTGTTTTGCCTGGTGCTGTAGATAAATGAGCTTCAGGAACTCAGCGTGAGGCTGCGGTTTTTTCTGGGAGCTGCTTTGAGGACTAGATACACCCTTAAACTGTTTCCATTGTGTCTGCCTCTAGAGAAGTGACGTGAGAATATCATCTGGCTCTTTGAGCTTCCTTTTTATTTGGATTCGGAGTAAACAGTAGTTTCCTTTCTGGCTCTCCAGGATTAAACAAGTTGGTATATTCCTTCAGTTTGAAGGAAAACAGCAACATCTCTGACATTGCATTTGAGACATGGAAACACGAGATGATCCTGGTGCAACTTTGATGATCCATGGGAGAGAAAGGAGTGGGTGGGAAGCTTTAGAAAACCTGTCTGTTTGCTCTGAAAATGGGTGTGAAGTGGACCCAGAGGAGAAGTAGAAGCTGAACAATCGCCCAAACCCCCATTTGGTCCCGTGACAGTGGCCATGAGGACCAGGTCTCTCTCCTGAGGCTGGAGCAAAGCCCTCCAGGGGCCCCGTTGCCTAGTACGGACACTCTGCTTGGGTCTTGGGTCCTATTATTTGCCCTCCATGGATTCCAGAAGCCGGAAAAACACCTTTAAGCTAGTGGGAGGAGGAGGAACAACTTAACTCCCTCCAGAAGCTGAGCAATTGGCAGCAACATGGACGAACCTAGAGATGAGCACACTTAAGTGAAGTGAGTCAGAGACAAATACAGATGCCACAAGGAGCAATATCACGCGACACAGTCTGAACCAGTGATGCAAGTGAACGGATTTACAAACAAACAGACTCACAGACAAACTAATGGTTGCCAAAGGGAACAGGAGGAGGAAGGCATCAGTTAGGAGTTGGACTAAAATGTACACACTACTATGTATAAAATAATCAACACGGACCTACCATAT
This sequence comes from Oreotragus oreotragus, assembly GCA_006410675.1. NCBI lineage: Eukaryota > Metazoa > Chordata > Mammalia > Artiodactyla > Bovidae > Oreotragus > Oreotragus oreotragus. The sequence goes on from SJYX01022021.1 coordinate 237,044, forward strand.
AGCACAGGAAACTATACTCAATATCTTTTTTTTTCTTTTAAATATTTATTTGGCTGTGCTGGGTCTTCGTTGTGGCTGCAGGATTCTTAGCTGTGACATGGGAACTCTTAGTTGCAGCCTGTGGGATCTTGGTTCCCTGAGCAGGGATCGAACCCCATCCCCCTGCATTGGAGGTGCACAGTCTTAGCCGCTGGACCACCAGGGAAGTCTCTGTACTCAAAATCTTACAATAACCTATAATGGAGAAGAATCTAAAATACATACATGTTTAACTGAATCACTCTGCTGTACACCTGAAACGAACACAACATTGTAAAACAACTGTATTTCGCTAAAAAAAAGTTTAAAAGCCAAGGGAAAGAAACAAACAAAAACCCAGTTATTATGACCAAACTACTAACAGCAGTTACTGGTAGGAGATAGGCCTAAGGTGGGGAATGGAAGAGGGTGAGTTTCTGTATGACATCTTGCTGAATTGCTTCAGTTACTTTATAGCAATGAAAATATTTGAAAAAGGAAACCAGGAACACTATACAGGCATAACATTGGTTGTCTAGTGAGCGTGAGGACACCCCCAGGCCCTCCCTCCGTCCTGTTCAGTGTCATATGCCCGTCACGGGCAAGCACCCACTGCCTTCACCCCACCAGTGGCCTACCCCCTTGCTGCATGTTCCCACCCACCCCTACCCTCTTTGCAAGAAACCCTTGGCTTGCCAGGCCTGAGAGACAGTGCTCTTCTCCTGCCAAAACCCACCCACAGCATATTCTTCATCAGCTGAGGGACCAGCCTCAGTGAACTGTCCCATTTGATAGATGACTTCACGAAAGAGTATTAGGTTGGTGCAAACATAATTTCAGTTTCAGACTGTGAATTTTAAATCATTATAACTAGGCTCACACACACCTTTATTAAAATAGGAACTATTACAATTTTTGCCAGTGAGAAATAAGTTTATTCCTGTAATGTAAAAATCTGTGCTTTGGGATTCGATGAACTTTTGGAAAGTTCATGCCAACCTGCATCCTACAGGCTGGGGAAGCTTTTTTCCTGCAGAAAGGTGTTGAGATGCTTGAAGAAGTGGTAGTTGGTTGGCAGGAGGTCAGGTGAATATAGTGGATGAAGCGAAACTTTGTAGCCCAATGGTTTCAACTTTTGAAGTGTTGGTTGTGTACAGGCAGCCAGGCGTGGTCATGGAGAAGAATTGGGGCCTTTCTGTTGACCAATGCCGGCTGCAGGCATTGCAGTTTTTGGTATATCTAATTAATTTTCTGAGCATACATCTCAAATCTAATGGTCTCACTGGGGTTCAGAATGCTGTAGAGGAATAGACTGGCAGCAGACCACCAAACAGTAACCTTGACCTTTTTTTGGTGCAGCTTTGGCTTTGGAAAGTGCTCTGGAGTGTCATCTTGGTCCAGCCACTGAGCTGGTAGTTGCCAGTGGTTGTATACAATCCACTTTTCATCAGACTTCATAATCCCATCAAGAAATGTTTCATTGTTGTTGTGCAGAATAACAGAAGATGATACTTCAAAACAATGATTTTGTGGTCAGCTCACAAGTACCCACTTATTGAACTTTTTCACCTTTCCAGTTTGCTTCAAATTCCAAATGATGGTAAAATGGTCAACATTGAGTCATTTGGCGAGTTCTCATGTTATAAGAGGATCAGCTTTGATGATGCTCTCAGTTGGTTGTTGCCAATTTTAGATGGCCGGCCACTGTGCTCCTCATCTTCAAGGCTCTCATCTCCTTTGCAAAACTTCTTGACCCACCACTGCACTGTATGTTCATCAGCAGTTCCTGGGCCAAATGCATTGTTGATGTTGGGAGTTGTCTCTGCTGCTTTACAACTCATTTTGACCTAAAATAAGATTGTTCAAATATTGCCTTTTGTCTAACGTTATTTCCACAGTCTAGAATAAATATAAACAGCAGGTTTATCAGGGTTTCCCTGATAGCTCAGTTGGTAAAGAATCTGCCTGTAACACAGGAGACCCCGGTTTGATTCCTAGATGGGGAAGATCCACTGGAGAAGGAATAGGCTACCCACTCCAGTATTCTGGCCTGGAGAATTCCATGGACTGTATAGTCTGTGGGGTGACAAAGAGGCAGACATGACTGAGCGACTTTCACACACACATAACATAACCACATTTATTGAGAATGTATTCTAATATCAAACAGCAAAGTTCAACAATGCAAAAATCAGTTACTTTTGCACCAGCCTAATAGTAATGACTGGGCTAATGCCCACATTTCTTGCACGATGGAGCAGGTTTTAAGGGATAATGCCTGCTCCACCATTTTTTTCTGATGGTCCCACTTCTCAGAATATGTTCCAAACAGAGTGGAGTGGATATTGCTGGCTCCTCACCCAGGTCCCTCCACTATGCCAGAGCCCTGTCCTCACACCTGAAGGAGTTTCTGACCTCTGACCTCTTGCTGGATAAGTAATGCGCCCTTCTCCACCACCCAGGACAGCCCTGCAGCCCATGACTAACTGGAGTTCCTATGCCTCGACGGGGATCAGGGGTTGGACTCTGTGATGCAGCACATGCTCCAGAGCGCCCCGGGGGATCAGGTGGACCCAAGTCTGGCAGAGACCCTGTCTTTGCTCAGCCTCTTCCCTGCCCCATCCTGTGCCCCTTGCTCCTGTTCTCAGGTCTGCTGTCAGGGAATCATGGTCACCAGAATCCCACCTCAGGCTCTGCTTTGAGGAGACCTGATCTGAGCCAAAGGGATCCCCAAGGACAGTCTCTGCACGTAGACTACATGGTGAGCCATCTGGGTCTCCCGTTGACATTTTTGCCCCAGTTGAGACACCCAGAGTTTGTGAGGTCACTTGTATGGAGTAGATTTCAAGGACAGAAGGGACTAGATTTAAGACCTCCCCCTCTACTGCATTCTTGCTGTGTGGTTCTGCAAGCCTCCCTTCACCGCTCCAGGTTTCTCTAAGGCAGATTTCTTCACCTGCCTGTGCTGGACATCCATCTGTGGCTTGAATACTCAGCATATGTTGCCCTTGGTTTAGTAAGACCTCTGATTTTTGTTTGAGGATCTGTCCTGTCTTCATTCTCCAGGAGTGGAGCCCATTCTCAGTCCCCCACCTGACAATAATGATTGGTTAAAGGACAGGCACACATCCTAAGCCAGTCAAATCAGAGTAAATCAGAGTGAATCAGAGCTGCGAGACCAATAGAAAGCAAACCATAATGACCCTCTTTTAGCACCTAGATCAAGCTTGACCTAAAGCCAGAGATACTCTTGGAGTTTTATTATGTGTGAATTGCTAGTCATGTTGCCTGTTTCACCCCACAGGAAAACAGAAACGGATAAGGTCTGCAGATGTTCTCAAATCACTACCTTGACTCTAGGGCTGGTGATGTCTTTCAGGTGAGCGTGGTCCTCTGTAGCAATCGCCCCCCGGCCATGTTCAGCCTGTCTCAGGCGCACCCATGCTGGCCCACCATGAGGACGCAGGCAGGCCTAGTTGGGCTGCGGCGGGAGCTGCGTGGGAGGGCGCTGGGCCCACAGGCGTGCCTTGCCATCTCCATACCAGCATCCTGCCACGCTGTGACTGCTTCTGAGAGGCATTTCTCCCCAGGACGCGCTGTGGACATTGGTGGTGCCACCTGGGAGGGAACGGGAGGGGCAAGGGTGGGAGTCTCATCGCAGAGGCGTCCAGGTGGGGGGTGCGGCTAGATCTCCTTGTGTGGGTTAATAATAAAGGCTGTGGACTTGAGGTGGGCTTGGGGTGCTCGTGCCTGCCCCTCCCCAGAGGAGCTCGTGGCCCCTCCAGGAGCACCATCACTGTGGCAGTCGTAGCTCTCAGCACCTGGCACTGCGTTTGGCGGTGGCAGGGTCTTTAGGACTTTGGTCCATCTCAAGTTCTCAGTAGCGCCCAGTGCACAGGCACTGGGAGCTGGGCAGAATATGAGCAGCTGTGTGAGCTTGGCTCAACTTCCATGCCTTGATTTCCCAATCGGTCAAGTACGGGTAATAACAGCACTGGCTCTGTGAGTTGTGAGGATTAAATGAATTAATACCTCTGGGGCTTTAGGACAGGACCTGGCTTGTGGTGTGGGCTTGTGGGTCATGTGGGAGAAGCATTTTTAATGAGCCTGTTTTTGAACTGACTGGCAAGGCCAGGCCCTTGATTCCAGATCTGCCTGTGACTCAGCCTGGAACATGAGGGTGATATTCACACACTCGAGTTATGTTCAGGCAGGTGCATCCACGCCCTCGGAACACAGAAGCCTCCAGCTGAGTCTTGGTCAGGTGCCCTGTCTGAGTCAGTGGTACATGGGGGGCACATTAATTACACTCACAGGTAGACTGCGGCGGGAGCTGCGTGGGAGGGCGCTGGGCCCACAGGCGTGCCTTGCCATCTCCATACCAGCATCCCGCCGCGCTGTGACTGCTTCTGAGAGGCGTTTCTCCCCAGGACACGCTGTGGACATTGGTGGTGCCACCTGGGAGGGAACGGGAGGGGCCAGGGTGGGAGTCTCATCGCAGGGGCGTCCAGCTGGGGGGTGCGGCTAGATCTCCTTGTGTGGGTTAATAATAAAGGCTGTGGACCTGAGGTGGGCTTGGGGTGCTCGTGCCCGCCCCTCCCCAGAGGAGCTCGTGGCCGCTCCAGGCGCGCCATCACCGTGGCAGTCGTAGCTCTCAGCACCTGGCACTGCGTTTGGCGGTGGCAGGGTCTTTAGGACTTTGATCCATCTCAAGCTCTCAGTAGCGCCCAGCACACAGGCACTGGAGCTGGGCAGAATATGAGCAGCTGTGTGAGCTTGGCTTAACTTCCATGCCTTGATTTCCCAATCGGTCAAGTACGGATAATAACAGCACTGGCTNGGCAGTCGTAGCTCTCAGCACCTGGCACTGCGTTTGGCGGTGGCAGGGTCTTTAGGACTTTGATCCATCTCAAGCTCTCAGTAGCGCCCAGCACACAGGCACTGGAGCTGGGCAGAATATGAGCAGCTGTGTGAGCTTGGCTTAACTTCCATGCCTTGATTTCCCAATCGGTCAAGTACGGATAATAACAGCACTGGCTCTGTGAGTTGTGAGGATTAAATGAATTAATACCTCTGGGGCTTTAGGACAGGACCTGGCTTGTAGTGTGGGCTTGTGGGTCATGTGGGAGAAGCATTTTTAATGAGCCTGTTTTTGAACTGACTGGCAAGGCCAGGCCCTTGATTCCAGATCTGCCTGTGACTCAGCCTGGAACATGAGGGTGATATTCACACACTCGAGTTACGTTCAGGCAGGTGCATCCACGCCCTTGGAACACAGAAGCCTCCAGCTGAGTCTTGGTCAGGTGCCCTGTCTGAGTCAGTGGTACATAGGGGGCACATTAATTACACTCACAGCTAGGCCGTGTCTGCATTCACATACCCACCTTGGCAGCTGCAAACAGCTAGGGACACTGAACAGAGCTCCCTGTGTGTGTCTATCGGGTTCATAGACTGTTCTACCTTCGTAACGTACCAGCTTCTGGCTGCTTGCATGTGAAAGGGATTTGGTTAACAGCTGACCTGGCTTTCATGGTGACAAAACTGTGGAGTCTCCCCCATCTGGTTGGTGTGAGTGAGTGAGGGTCTTGGGTGTGCGACTCCTAGATTGAGGGTCCTTGAGTCTTGTGGATACACCCTAGGTTTACGCAACAAGCCCCTCGACCTACTGGACACTAAATGAGATCCATTTGCGCTGGGTCCGCTGCCCCGGTTGGCCAGTTGAGGGACTCTTGTCTCTGCAGTTGGGGTGGGAGGGCTGAGGTAAAACATCAGTCACCCTGAATAACTCCCCACTCAGCTCTGGATAAGAACGAGTTCCGGGCAGAAGGGCCACTTCCTCGGGTGTGAAGGCAGCCTCGTGACTAGACTGTTGCAGTGGTCTCCTAACTGATCTCACGCCTTCCGTTATGCTCCTGTTTTTTCTTTCTCGGTCGGCTCCTTGCCTGGCATGCGAAATCTTAGTTCCCCAAGCAGGAATCGAACCGTTGCCTCCTACAGTGGAAGCTCGGAGTCCTCCGGGGCAGTCTCACGTGAAGCTCCTTCTGATCCATCCCCAGGTGGCCTGGCATTGGCTTGCTTGCAGTTCCCGTGTGCTTCCCGCAGCCCGGAGCAGTGCTGTTCAACAGAGTGTTCTGTGACGATGGCTGTGTTTTGTGTCTGCACTGTCCAGTGAGGTAACCCCGAACCACATGTGGCGATTGAGCACTTGAAATGTAGGGAGTGTGTCTGAGGAAATAAATTCTTAATCGCATTTTATCTCAACCAATTGAAACTGAAATTGCCACACATGGTTAGTGGCTACATATTAGACGGCGTCAGCCTGGAGAATGAAATCCAAAGCCTCAGGCATGGCCCAGCGCTATCTGAGCAGCCTTCATTTTTTTGCCAAAATTCATTCAAACTGGAGATTCCAGCAATAGCGAATGACTTACAGCTCCCTAAACCTTGTGCCCACTTCACACCTCCTAGCCTTGGCATCTGCTGTTCTCCCTGCCTGGAATGTTCTCATCTCCTGCCCAAACATGCCTTTAAACTGCTTGCCAGTCGCACAACTCTCCTTCAAGATATCGCTCCCATGTGACTCCTACTATCAAGCTTTATCAGCCACCCCTGCCTTCCCCATGCAGAACTAAGCACCCCTTCCTTTATGCATCTGGCAAAGACATGCTCTGAGGCCCTTCCAGCACGTACACTGCTGTTTTCCTGATTGTGAGTAGACAGTCATATTCGCCTCTGGGTCTCCAGTGCCTGGTACAGGGTTTGGCTTAAATCAAGCAGTCATTAGATGGTGGCTGAGGAAATAAAATTATTGTAGTAGACATAGGTCATAGTTCAGGCCATCTTGCACCCAACTTTCTGTTCTAATGTACCCCAATCACTTCTGGGGACTTGAGAGTTGGAAATCAAATCAGAAGATTGTTTTTTTCAATTGAAGTATGGATGATTTACAATAATATTGTGTTAGTTTCAGGTGTACAGAAAAGTGATTCAGTTAGTTATATACGCTACTGCTGCCAAGTCGCTTCAGTCATGTCC
>SJYX01022021.1:245549-261130 GCA_006410675.1 Oreotragus oreotragus
TCTCCCTCAGAGTCCAAAAGTCCGCTCTACACATCTGTGTCTCTTTTGCTGTCTTGCATACAGGGTCCTCATTACCATCTTTCTAAATTCCATATATATGTGTTAGTATACTGTATTGGTGTTTTTCTTTCTGGCTTACTTCACTCTGTATAATCGGTTCCAGTTTCATCCATCTTATTAGAACTGATTCAAATGTACTCTTTTTAATGGCTGAGTAATACTCCATTGTGTATATGTACCACAGCTTTCTTATCCATTCGTCCGCTGATGGACATCTAGGTTGTTTCCGTGTCCTGGCTATTATAAACAGTGCTGCGATGAACATTGGGGTACATGTGGCTAATATTCCGTTGTATATACAAACCACATCTTCTTTATCCATTCATCTGTCTTTGGACACAGACTGCTTCCATAGCTTGGCTATTGTAAACAGTGCGACAGTGAACATTGAGGTGTATGTGTCTCTTTGAATTAGGGTTTTCGTCTTTTCTGAATATAGGCCCAGGGATGGATTGTTGGGTCATACGGAAAGTCTAGTTTTTTAAGAAACCTCCACACTGTTTTCCATAGTGGCTGCACCAATTTACATTTCCAAGGGGAAGGTCTTTTCACTGCCCAGGTCAGTCTTTCTAGGGACTAAGGACAGCATGAGAAATATAGGCCAGGGCAGGTAGAGGTCACACTCATCATAGCAGCGGCACATGGGTCACACCCTTTCTGTTGTCCAGCCTGCTGGAACTCCAAGATTGATTCTCCGGCCTCCTGCCAAATGTGTGAACCCCTGATGGCCTCCCAAAAGTTTGCTGGGAGAATTGGCTGGCTCTTGGTCACTGGCTACCAAGAGACCCTCAGAAAAGATCTCATGTAAAGAGACCCTTTACATGACTGCTGCAGTCATGTCAGGAAGCTTCCAGGTCTGTAGAGCCCTGCAGGAAGAGAGGGCGTGTCCTCCTGTGATAGACTCTATGGGTGACAGGACTGAGCTGTCAAAATGCACCTAGCTGAGGCTGAAGCCAGAGCAGACCACCCTACCCATGTGCAGCTGAGGAGGACTGCCCAGCAGTAGACGTGTAACTGACTGTGCTAGGAGCTTGGCACATGCCAGTGGGGCAGAGCGCCATCCACTCCAACCAGAGGGACTGGGATGTCTGGGCAATGATAGGCTGGGTCACCCCATGGAGTGAGGGAGAAGAGACTCCAAGTGATGCTGAATGGTTCTGTTGATGGGGACTGGGAAAGTGAGGGCCACCAGGGATTTTTGGGGTGTTACTGGCAAGTCTTGTTAGTGGGAATTCTTTTCTCTTTAAGTAAATATCCCTTCAGTTACACTGTGAACTGAGAACTTCACTCATCCATTCCATAAAGTTTATGAAGGACCTCTTCCTCTCCATAGCGGACCATGCGAGCACCTTTTCCCACCTCAGGGCCTTTGCTCAAGCTGTGTCTTCTGCCTGGATTTATCTTTCTGCCTTCTCTGAACAGCTGCCCGTCATTCACACCTAGTTTAAATGTTACTTCCCTATGGAAATCCTCCATGACGCCAGCTGAGGTCTCATGAACCCTGGTGCCTCACGTGACACCACTGATCAGACTGACCATTGGTGGGGCCATTTGAAGAACAGCCTTTCTTCTCGCTCAGTGGCAGACTCCTGGGGGGCAAGAAGGCCATGTCCTGTTCACAGATGCGGCCTGAGCACTGCATGGCGCTGTGTCCAACACTCAAGGAGTATTTGCTGAATGAGAGGGGAGGTGAAGAGGAAGGAAGGAGGGGAGGGAGGAAAGGAAGAAAGGCCCTCTGGGTGCCCACAATATGGTATTTGTCCCTCATTGTGCCCTTAAAAAGGAAATAACACATAGCCTCTCCAGACCATGCACTTGGGGCCAAGCAGGGTAAAGACTCTGTCGTCCATATAACCTCATACCTGATCCTTTGTAGGGGAAACTCTCAGAAACAGCTCAGACTCCCTGCTGCTGTGTCCAAGTGCTCCTGTCCCCTCAGAATTCCAATGTTGAACTCATAATGCCCAGTGTGATGATATTTGTAGGTGGCACCTTAGTGAGGTGATTAGGCAATGAGGGTGGAGCCCTCATGAGAGGGATCAGTGCCCTCAATCAGAGAGGATCAGGGAGCTCTCTGACCCCTTCCTCTGTGTGATGATACAGTGACATGTCTGCCACCCGGAAGACAGCCCTCACCTGACCTCACTGGCACCCTGATCTTGGTTATGGAGAGATATCAAAACAGCCGCAGCCCCATGATGCATCACACCTTCACGCTTAGTCTGTTTGTGTCGGGGATGATTTCACACGAAGTCTGGAACTGAACACTATGTTTTGGCATCAGAACTGCTGCGCCAGAGGTGTTAAAGCTCACTTCCTAGTGCAAGTACAGCTAACATTGGCCATACCTTCTACACATTCTTCACGAGTTCACCCATTTGATCCTCACATCAACCACCCTTTGAGGCAGGTGTTATTATTCCAGAATACCAGTGCCAGCCTGAGGCCGGGACCGTACTTGGATGGCAAGAAGGCAGCCCACCCAGGACTCAGAGTTAGTGTGTGTCGCTTCCCCTTTTGGCTGTTCAGGGGTGAGCAAGGGACACACAGACATGATCTAGAGTCACTTAACCAGACTGTGGTGGTGGCAGTATAGTTGCTAAGTTGTGTCTGCGACATCCTGCTGTATAGCACAGGGCACTGTATTCAACATCCTGTAATAAGTGTATAGCACAGGGCTATATTCAGTACCTTATAACTGGAAAGAATCTGCATCACTTAGCTGCACACTGGAAAATAACAACGTTGTACCTCCACTATTATTTAAAAAAAGAAAGAAAAAGGAAAAAGCACAGAAACTTTTTGATTTTGGCCTCATGGATGAGAATGATGTCCCCAGGCCTCAGCCTTTCAACCTGCATCTTGCAAAACTTCCCTGACATAGAACTCAAGAGACATTGACCTCAGCACCTTCTCTGAGTGGAGCTCTCCCATGGTCCTCTAGGGTTATTATAATATATATTGAATTTTAAAACAGTCCCAATCTTCAGCCCATCAGGAATGAAACTGCAGTCTTTTTTTCCGCCCCCCCCGTCTTTTGACACTTTTTACAGAGAGAAAATGTGTGACTTTTCTTGATGAGCAGACAGCCAAAGGTGTTTAGGAAAGGTCTGTCATTTTTTTTCTGGTGGCAAGACACCCTCAACTAAATTCATTAGCAGCTCTTCTGTTTGGGGTTTTAAAATATTCTCTGACCTATATAAATTCCTTGTTATGTCCTCTACTAATACAAGAACATTAAGTGATGTTTGCTATGGCTTTCAGAGCAAAGAAGAAGCAAAGTGTAATCAAAAAAGGACTTGGAGCCTATTTCACTGCCAAAGACATCAAAATCCGTGCTCTACCCATGCCTCTACTCCTCCTAAGAAAGTTTGTTTTGTTTTTTGTCTGTGCGGATCTAGTTCCCCAGCCAGGGATTGAACCCGTCACTGGACCGCCAAGAAAGTCCCAAGAAAGGTTCTTCATGTTTATAATTTTGTGAATAATAGAGACTGCTTTTTAGACATGAGTCAGGTTTTTAGTTCTACGCGTGTATGTTGCTTAATTGTGTTCCTGTATTTTCCAAGCTTCTAGAAGCTATTAGAGGAACACCAGGACAGGTGTATGTCTGTGTCTTATGAGCAGCTAAGTGTGACGAGTCATATGGGTGAACACTGAGCTGATGGCCACCAGCTCCCGGAAATCAGTTTCCTTCTCAGTTTTCTTTTCCCAAATACATGTGACGCACTATCCATTGGTTCATTTATGTGACAGATATTTATTGAGCTCTTATTCTGAGCTGGATACCAGTGCAAGATTCCAGAGCTGCAGTGGTGAACAAAATACATGACTTGCCCTCACGGAACTGAAATACTGCTGGATATGAAAGCACTGCAGAAGCAGAAAGCAATATACGTATCTACTTATGGACATGTTCTTTCTTCCTCTGTCTCTAAAACCAGTGCTCTTGCAGACTGCCCTGCGTGTTGGCATTTACTCTCTGACACCTTGGCAGCAAAGGAACAGTAACCTCCTTGAAGGCAAGACACGGCTTATAGTTTTCACGTTCACAGTGCTTAGGTGATGGGGTTATTGGCTCTGAGCCCCACACGTGCTTGCCGGCCCAAGGGTCCCTGGTTTCTTTCCTTTTCTAAACGGCCTTTCAGGTGGAGCAGGTTATTGTGGGCACTGAATATTCAATGACAGTGATAATGAGATTGATTTTTCCTATCAGAACTAACAGTGAGTGAATCTGTTGAAATATTCCTTTGTAAAAATAAGTTATTTGAATATTCAGTCCTGCGTGTATAGACGTTTGGGCACAGTACATTCCATGTTCAGTAAACCTCAGTTGGTTTAGTGTAGTGAGTTTTTCTACCTGGTTCATGACCACCGTTGGTCCCTGAAATCTGAATTAGGCCCTTTTGGTTGATTTCACGTGAAGTTAGATGTTGTTCACCAAATGGTAAACGAAACAAGGCTGTTTCCACTTTGTGTGCATCTGGGTACCTTCTGGTCTTTTTTGGGCTCTGAGTTCACAGAAGTGTTCCATTACCTTGAGTGACGGAGTTTACCATTTAGGAAGTATGGGGAGTGTCATGAATAACCCATATTTCGGATAATCACAGATTGAGATCTACTAAGTAACCAGGTCCAGGCACAGGGAGGGGCCGTGAGTACTGATCGGGGCCCAAGGTTTAGTCATCTTCCTGATGAGTCAGGTCCCCGTGTGCTGTAAGGGGGAGCGGAAGCAGCGGGAAGAAGGGCTCAGCTCTTGCCGGCGGTTTTTGTCCCTTTTGCCGCTGTTCCATACCTCCATGTCTTTTCTGTTCAAAGAGGGCAGAACAAAGGACTGGAAGAGGAGGAAGAGTAAAACCTTCACTGGTCATTTCAGAGGTGGTGGCTCGAGAGAAAGAGAAGTGAAAGAGGAAGGTGTGGTGGGTCCCTGCAAAACCCATTCCACTTTTGTCCAGTTTTTCCATCACTTTCCAAGAGCTAGGTGATTCCTCCCTTTTCAGCATTAAATTTAAGTGAAACCCTGAGGACAGAAGGTGTTTCTTGAACACCTTNGTATTGGTTTTGCCATACATCAACATGAATCCGCCACAGGTATACACGTGTTCCTCATCCTGAACCCCCCTTCTTCCCCCCTCCCCATAGAGAACCTCTAAGACTCAAAAACAACCAACTCAAAAATGGAAAAAAGACACAAAAATAGACATATGGACAGTGGAAAAGAATAGAGAGCCCAGAAATAAACCCACACACCTACAGTCAATTAATTTTCAACAAAAGAGGCAAGAATATACAATGGAGAAAAACTGTCTCTTCAGCAAGTCGTGGTGGAAAACTTGGACAGCTGAATGTAAAACAATGAAGTTAGAACACACCCTCATATCATACACAAAAATAAACTCAAATGGCTTAAAGACTTTAAGATATGACACCATAAAAATCCTAGAAGAGAATTCTCTAACATAAATTGTACCAATGTTTTCTTTGGTCAATCTCCCAAGGCAATAGAATAAAAGCTAATATAAACAAACAGAACCCAATCAAACTAACAAGCTTTTGCACAGCAAAGGAAACCATAAACAAAAAGACAACCTAGGTACTAGGAAAAAATATTTGCAAATGATACAACCAACAAGGGATTAATTTCCAAAATACACAAACAGCTCATACAACTCATNAGAAAAACTGTCTCTTCAGCAAGTCGTGGTGGAAAACTTGGACAGCTGAATGTAAAACAATGAAGTTAGAACACACCCTCATATCATACACAAAAATAAACTCAAATGGCTTAAAGACTTTAAGATATGACACCATAAAAATCCTAGAAGAGAATTCTCTAACATAAATTGTACCAATGTTTTCTTTGGTCAATCTCCCAAGGCAATAGAATAAAAGCTAATATAAACAAACAGAACCCAATCAAACTAACAAGCTTTTGCACAGCAAAGGAAACCATAAACAAAAAGACAACCTAGGTACTAGGAAAAAATATTTGCAAATGATACAACCAACAAGGGATTAATTTCCAAAATACACAAACAGCTCATACAACTCATTGACCAAAAAACCAATCTAATCGAAAAATGGGCAGAAGACCGAAATAGACATTTCTCCAAAGATACACAGGTGGCCAAAGCGCATATGAAAAAATGCTCATCATTGCTAGTTATTAGAGAAATGCAAATCAAAACTATGAGGTACTACCTCACACCAGTCTGAATGACAATCATTAAGTCTACAAATAAATACTGAATAGGGTAGGGAGAAAAGGGAGCCCTCTTACACTGTTGGTGGGAATGTAAATTGGCGCAGTCACAATGGAAAAGAGTATGGAGGATCCTCAAAAAACTAAAGTCATAAAATCCAGCAATCCCACTCCTGGGCATATATCCAGACAAAACTATAATTCAAAAACTTTTTTTTTTTTAGAAAGTTGTTTTCAACAAATAAAGAAGAAAAGATGCATGCACCCTTATGTTCATAGCAGCACAATTTATAATAGCTAAGATATGGAAGCTATTTAAATGTCCATCAACAGATGAATAGATAAAGATGTGACATATATATATATTTATATTTTAATATGTGCGTGTGTGTGTGTGTGTATATGTTGTTTAGTTAAGTTTTGTTCAACTCTTTGCAACCCCATAGACTAAAGCCTGCCAGGCTCCTCTGTCGTGATCCCTGGGTCAGGAAGACTCCCTGGAGAAGGAAATGGCAACCCACTCCAGTATTCTTGCCTGGGAAATCCTGTGGACATAGGAGCCTGGCAGGCTACGGTCCATGGGGGCACAAAAGAATTGGACACAACTTAGTGACTAAACAACAACAAGAACAATTTTTTATTGTGTGCATTTAAGGTGCTATAAACTTTGCTCTCAGCACTCCGGGAGCTCTGTGTGACAAATCTCAAATATGGTATTTTTGTATTTTTATTCAGTTCAATGTGTTTTTCAGAAATTTCTCTTTAAACTTCCTTTTTTGAGTCAATGAATTTTTTCGAAGTCTTACATAGTTTCCAAGTACTTGGTTCTTTTCTTGTTATTTTTCTGTTATCAACTTTGATTTTCATTCGATAGAATTCAGAGAATACATTCTATATGATATCAATTCTTTATATTTTTGAAATTATTTAATGGCCCAGGGTGTGATCCACCTTGGTATATGTTCAATCAGGACTTGAAAAAAAATGTATATTCTTGTGTTGTTAGGTGGAGACTCCTATAAAAATCAATTTGATCCTGTTAGTTGGTGGTGGTGGTGGTGTTAAGTTCTCACATATTCTTGCACAGTTCCTGCTGAGTTCTATAAATTTTGAGAGAGGGGTATTGAAGTCTCCAAATATAACTGTGGATTTTTCTATTGCTCCTTGTAATCCTATCAGTTTTTGCTTCACATATCTTGCAGGTCTGGTCCATAGACACTTAGGATTGTTAAATACATCTTATTGGTGGATTGACCCTTTTATCATTATACAATATCCCTTCCTGTCTGTGGGAGAATAACTCTTTATTTTGAGGTCTCTCTGTTATTAATATAGTTACTCCTGCTTCCCTTTATTCATGTTTACATGATATATATTTTTCTAATCCTTTAGTTTAAACCAACCTATATATTTGAAATGTATTTCTTACAAACAGCATATAGTTGGGTCATGTTTTCAATACACTCTGCTAATCTGTCTGTTAATTGGTACATTTGTACTATTTACTTTCAGTGTAATTATTAATGTGGTAGAGCTTAAGTCTCCAACTTCATCTGTTGTTTTCTGTTGTTCTCCATTTCTCATTTATTTTTCCTGCCTTTTTCTCTTTCCTGCATATTTAGAATTTCATTTTGATTTACCTATAATGTTTTTTAAAATATATCTTTGTACAGTTTTTGTAGGAGTGGCTCTAGTAATTACACCATATATTAATGACTTATCAAAGTCTGTAAGTGTTACTGTTTTACTAATTCAATAAGAAGCCTTACCTCCCTTTCCATGTCTAGCCCTTCCTTTTTCATAATGTAATTGTCTTAAATATTTCTTCTAATACATTTAGAACCATATCAGTGTTATAAATTTCACTTTAATCATTAAATAATTTAGAAAAATCAAGATAAAAAAGAAAACCTATTATATTTAGCCATGTTGCTTACCATATTATTTTTTCCTTTCCTTTCTATTTAGAAAAATTCCTTTGCCATTTTTTTAGGGTAGGTCTATCTACTGGCAACAAATCCCCTTAGTTTTTCTTCACCTAAGAGTGTCTTGATTTCCCCTTCATTCTTGAAAGATATTTTTTACTGGATGTAGAAATCTGTTGACAAGCTTTTTTCCTTCAGCGCTTGTAAAATACTGTGCCACTTCCTTCTGACCCCCATGTTTTCTGATGACATATTAATTTTCATTCTAATTGTTTCTCCCCTTCAGTTAATATCATTTTTCTTTGGCTGCTTCCTAGAATTTTTGTATTTAGTTTTCTGAAGTTTACTTATGATGAGAATTTCAGTACTTTTTTAGACTTGCCTTTTTTCTCCTTTCCTCCTTGGACATCAATGACATTAATGCTAGGGGTTTTGTTATTGTCACTTAGTTTCCTAAAGCTCTATATTTTATTTTTATTTTATTTTTTAGTCTATTTTATTTCTATTGCTCAAATTGGACAGTTTCTATCGTTTTGTCTTTCAATTCCTTAATTCTTTCCTTGTGTCCTGTACTCTGTTGTTAAATCCATCGACTGAGCTGTTTTGTTTCCATTACCATTATTTTTAAACTGTAAAATTCCTTTTTGGTTCTTCTTTGTATCTTCTCTTTCTTTGCAAGGTCTTTATATTTCTTTGCTGAGACTTTTTGTTTTTTCATTTGGTTTAAGCATGCCTGCAATTGCTCACTGAAGCATTTTAATCGTGGCTGCTCTAGAATCTTCGTCAGATAACCCGTACACCTCTGTCAGCTTAGTGTTGCCATCTGTTGGCTGTCTTTTACTCGTTTGGTTTGAGATCCTCCTGGTCTTGATTTTTCACATGAAGTCTAGATGTTTTTGTATTGTTATATTATTCTCTTTTAACTGGGTAGCTTTTAAAAACCCATTCTGACAGGGGAAAGAAGGGTGGGGGCGCCACCTCACTACTGCCTTGCCATTGCCAAGTGGATTCAGTCCCCACCAGTTTTCTCACAGTCTCTGTTAACACCTGAAGGGAGACACCACGGAGAGGCTCTCCAGGTGGTCTCTAGTGACACCATGGTCTGGGTGGTCTCATTACTGCTGGATGGAAGTCCCGAGTCTCCACTAGGCCTCTTCTGACACCTCATCAGTGGAGAGACGTTGGGGTACCAGGTTACTGCCAGGTAGAAACTCGGGCCCCCCACCTGGTTTCCACTGACATGCAGGGAAACCTCATTTCAGGCCAGCGGAAATAAAACTCCTCTTCTTGTTTTAAGTGATTGTATATTTTTCTTTGTTAGAATGATCACAAGAATGACACATAACACTGGCCTTCTGATAGAGAGAGTATTTATAGCTGACCTGTTGTCCTTCTCGGTATTACCACTTTTGTGAGGATAGAAATCTAGGCTCTCCACTTCTTTGTAGGCATAGGTGGGGTTGGGAGCCATTTTTTTCTTTGGTGTTGACTGAAGTAAAATACTTAGTATCTTAAAGTTTTCTGGTTTGCTCGACGGCCTCTTTCCTGGTTCTTTGACTGGAGAGAGCAGGATTCTGTTGGGCTNTATCCATTCATCTGTCTTTGGACACAGACTGCTTCCATAGCTTGGCTATTGTAAACAGTGCGACAGTGAACATTGAGGTGTATGTGTCTCTTTGAATTAGGGTTTTCGTCTTTTCTGAATATAGGCCCAGGGATGGATTGTTGGGTCATACGGAAAGTCTAGTTTTTTACGAAACCTCCACACTGTTTTCCATAGTGGCTGCACCAATTTACATTTCCAAGGGGAAGGTCAGTCTTTCTAGGGACTAAGGACAGCATGAGAAATATAGGCCGGGGCAGGTAGAGGTCACACTCATCATAGCAGCGGCGCATGGGTCACACCCTTTCTGTTGTCCAGCCTGCCAGAACTCCAAGATTGATTCTCCGGCCTCCTGCCAAATGTGTGAGCCCCTGNGCACCAATTTACATTTCCAAGGGGAAGGTCAGTCTTTCTAGGGACTAAGGACAGCATGAGAAATATAGGCCGGGGCAGGTAGAGGTCACACTCATCATAGCAGCGGCGCATGGGTCACACCCTTTCTGTTGTCCAGCCTGCCGGAACTCCAAGATTGATTCTCCGGCCTCCTGCCAAATGTGTGAACCCCTGATGGCCTCCCAAAAGTTTGCTGGGAGAATTGGCTGGCTCTTGGTCACTGGCTACCAAGAGACCCTCAGAAAAGATCTCATGTAAAGAGACCCTTTACATGACTGCTGCAGTCATATCAGAAAGCTTCCAGGTCTGTAGAGCCCTGCAGGAAGAGAGGGCGTGTCCTCCTGTGATAGACTCAATGGGTGACAGGACTGAGCTGTCAAAATGCACCTAGCTGAGGCTGAAGCCAGAGCAGACCACCCTACCCGTGTGCAGCTGAGGAGGACTGCCCAGCAGTAGACGTGTAACTGACTGTGCTAGGAGCTTGGCACATGCCAGTGGGGCAGAGCGCCATCCACTCCAACCAGAGGGACTGGGATGTCTGGGCAGTGATAGGCTGGGTCACCCCATGGAGTGAGGGAGAAGAGACTCCCAAGTGATGCTGAATGGTTCTGTTGATGGGGACTGGGAAAGTGAGGGCCACCAGGGATTTTCGGGGTGTTACTGGCAAGTCTTGTTAGTGGGAATTCTTTTCTCTTTAAGTAAATATCCCTTCAGTTACACTGTGAACTGAGAACTTCACTCATCCATTCCATAAAGTTTATGAAGGACCTCTTCCTCTCCATAGCGGACCATGCGAGCACCTTTTCCCACCTCAGGGCCTTTGCTCAAGCTGTGTCTTCTGCCTGGATTTATCTTTCTGCCTTCTCTGAACAGCTGCCCGTCATTCACACCTAGTTTAAATGTTACTTCCCTATGGAAATCCTCCATGACGCCAGCTGAGGTCTCATGAACCCTGGTGCCTCACGTGACACCACTGATCAGACTGACCATTGGTGGGGCCATTTGAAGAACAGCCTTTCTTCTCGCTCAGTGGCAGACTCCTGGGGGGCAAGAAGGCCATGTCCTGTTCACAGATGCGGCCTGAGCACTGCATGGCGCTGTGTCCAACACTCAAGGAGTATTTGCTGAATGAGAGGGGAGGTGAAGAGGAAGGAAGGAGGGGAGGGAGGAAAGGAAGAAAGGCCCTCTGGGTGCCCACAATATGGTATTTGTCCCTCATTGTGCCCTTAAAAAGGAAATAACACATAGCCTCTCCAGACCATGCACTTGGGGCCAAGCAGGGTAAAGACTCTGTCGTCCATATAACCTCATACCTGATCCTTTGTAGGGGAAACTCTCAGAAACAGCTCAGACTCCCTGCTGCTGTGTCCAAGTGCTCCTGTCCCCTCAGAATTCCAATGTTGAACTCATAATGCCCAGTGTGATGATATTTGTAGGTGGCACCTTAGTGAGGTGATTAGGCAATGAGGGTGGAGCCCTCATGAGAGGGATCAGTGCCCTCAATCAGAGAGGATCAGGGAGCTCTCTGGCCCCTTCCTCTGTGTGATGATACAGTGACATGTCTGCCACCCGGAAGACAGCCCTCACCTGACCTCACTGGCACCCTGATCTTGGTTATGGAGAGATATCAAAACAGCCGCAGCCCCATGATGCATCACACCTTCACGCTTAGTCTGTTTGTGTCGGGGATGATTTCACACGAAGTCTGGAACTGAACACTATGTTTTGGCATCAGAACTGCTGCGCCAGAGGTGTTAAAGCTCACTTCCTAGTGCAAGTACAGCTAACATTGGCCATACCTTCTACACATTCTTCACGAGTTCACCCATTTGATCCTCACATCAACCACCCTTTGAGGCAGGTGTTATTATTCCAGAATACCAGTGCCAGCCTGAGGCCGGGACCGTACTTGGATGGCAAGAAGGCAGCCCACCCAGGACTCAGAGTTAGTGTGTGTCGCTTCCCCTTTTGGCTGTTCAGGGGTGAGCAAGGGACACACAGACATGATCTAGAGTCACTTAACCAGACTGTGGTGGTGGCAGTATAGTTGCTAAGTTGTGTCTGCGACATCCTGCTGTATAGCACAGGGCACTGTATTCAACATCCTGTAATAAGTGTATAGCACAGGGCTATATTCAGTACCTTATAACTGGAAAGAATCTGCATCACTTAGCTGCACACTGGAAAATAACAACGTTGTACCTCCACTATTATTTAAAAAAAGAAAGAAAAAGGAAAAAGCACAGAAACTTTTTGATTTTGGCCTCATGGATGAGAATGATGTCCCCAGGCCTCAGCCTTTCAACCTGCATCTTGCAAAACTTCCCTGACATAGAACTCAAGAGACATTGACCTCAGCACCTTCTCTGAGTGGAGCTCTCCCATGGTCCTCTAGGGTTATTATAATATATATTGAATTTTAAAACAGTCCCAATCTTCAGCCCATCAGGAATGAAACTGCAGTCTTTTTTTCCGCCCCCCCCGTCTTTTGACACTTTTTACAGAGAGAAAATGTGTGACTTTTCTTGATGAGCAGACAGCCAAAGGTGTTTAGGAAAGGTCTGTCATTTTTTTTCTGGTGGCAAGACACCCTCAACTAAATTCATTAGCAGCTCTTCTGTTTGGGGTTTTAAAATATTCTCTGACCTATATAAATTCCTTGTTATGTCCTCTACTAATACAAGAACATTAAGTGATGTTTGCTATGGCTTTCAGAGCAAAGAAGAAGCAAAGTGTAATCAAAAAAGGACTTGGAGCCTATTTCACTGCCAAAGACATCAAAATCCGTGCTCTACCCATGCCTCTACTCCTCCTAAGAAAGTTTGTTTTGTTTTTTGTCTGTGCGGATCTAGTTCCCCAGCCAGGGATTGAACCCGTCACTGGACCGCCAAGAAAGTCCCAAGAAAGGTTCTTCATGTTTATAATTTTGTGAATAATAGAGACTGCTTTTTAGACATGAGTCAGGTTTTTAGTTCTACGCGTGTATGTTGCTTAATTGTGTTCCTGTATTTTCCAAGCTTCTAGAAGCTATTAGAGGAACACCAGGACAGGTGTATGTCTGTGTCTTATGAGCAGCTAAGTGTGACGAGTCATATGGGTGAACACTGAGCTGATGGCCACCAGCTCCCGGAAATCAGTTTCCTTCTCAGTTTTCTTTTCCCAAATACATGTGACGCACTATCCATTGGTTCATTTATGTGACAGATATTTATTGAGCTCTTATTCTGAGCTGGATACCAGTGCAAGATTCCAGAGCTGCAGTGGTGAACAAAATACATGACTTGCCCTCACGGAACTGAAATACTGCTGGATATGAAAGCACTGCAGAAGCAGAAAGCAATATACGTATCTACTTATGGACATGTTCTTTCTTCCTCTGTCTCTAAAACCAGTGCTCTTGCAGACTGCCCTGCGTGTTGGCATTTACTCTCTGACACCTTGGCAGCAAAGGAACAGTAACCTCCTTGAAGGCAAGACACGGCTTATAGTTTTCACGTTCACAGTGCTTAGGTGATGGGGTTATTGGCTCTGAGCCCCACACGTGCTTGCCGGCCCAAGGGTCCCTGGTTTCTTTCCTTTTCTAAACGGCCTTTCAGGTGGAGCAGGTTATTGTGGGCACTGAATATTCAATGACAGTGATAATGAGATTGATTTTTCCTATCAGAACTAACAGTGAGTGAATCTGTTGAAATATTCCTTTGTAAAAATAAGTTATTTGAATATTCAGTCCTGCGTGTATAGACGTTTGGGCACAGTACATTCCATGTTCAGTAAACCTCAGTTGGTTTAGTGTAGTGAGTTTTTCTACCTGGTTCATGACCACCGTTGGTCCCTGAAATCTGAATTAGGCCCTTTTGGTTGATTTCACGTGAAGTTAGATGTTGTTCACCAAATGGTAAACGAAACAAGGCTGTTTCCACTTTGCGTGCATCTGGGTACCTTCTGGTCTTTTTTGGGCTCTGAGTTCACAGAAGTGTTCCATTACCTTGAGTGACGGAGTTTACCATTTAGGAAGTATGGGGAGTGTCATGAATAACCCATATTTCGGATAATCACAGATTGAGATCTACTAAGTAACCAGGTCCAGGCACAGGGAGGGGCCGCGAGTACTGATCGGGGCCCAAGGTTTAGTCATCTTCCTGATGAGTCAGGTCCCCGTGTGCTGTAAGGGGGAGCGGAAGCAGCGGGAAGAAGGGCTCAGCTCTTGCCGGCGGTTTTTGTCCCTTTTGCCGCTGTTCCATACCTCCATGTCTTTTCTGTTCAAAGAGGGCAGAACAAAGGACTGGAAGAGGAGGAAGAGTAAAACCTTCACTGGTCATTTCAGAGGTGGTGGCTCGAGAGAAAGAGAAGTGAAAGAGGAAGGTGTGGTGGGTCCCTGCAAAACCCATTCCACTTTTGTCCAGTTTTTCCATCACTTTCCAAGAGCTAGGTGATTCCTCCCTTTTCAGCATTAAATTTAAGTGAAACCCTGAGGACAGAAGGTGTTTCTTGAACACCTTAACAACTCAAATGGTTTAAATTTAGAGTCTCAATTGCTGAATGTTTGACTCTTGAAAGCCTTTCGTTTACTCGTATATTCATGAAGCAAGTGTTTGTGGAGGGGTTACCGTGTGCAAGATGCTGGGGAAACAAAGGTGAAAAACAGTCTCTACCTTGGCAGAGCTTGTTAGCTACAGTGAAGGTAAGCAGAAACTGTAAAAGTGTGTTGGAAGAACCATGGCAGATGAGCTATGACTTGGTGTGGAAACACAAAGAAGGCCACCCACAGGTACACAGTTCTACATTCAAAACGGATAACCAGCAAAGACCTATTATATAGTACATGGAACTCTACTCAATGTTCTGTGCCAGCCTGGGTGGGCGGTGGTTTGGGGGAAGAATGGATACACACATATGTATGGCTGATTCCCTTCACTGTTCACCTGAAACTACCACAGTATTGTTTTTTTTTCTTTTTTGATGTTTTCTTAGATTTATTTAATTTGGGGGAATTTTGTACATAAGTAATTTAATGTACATGGTGTCAATTTTTAAAATTCTGGCTTCCAATTGTTTATTACCAGCATATGAAAATATGATAGATTTTTTCATGTTGACCTTATATCGTGCAACCTTGCTAAACTCAATAATAAGTATTTTTGTTTTGTTTTTTGTAGATTCTTGGCAGGTTTTTTTTTTTTGGTCATGTTGCCTGTGAATAGGGATAGTTTAAGTTCTTCCTTTATTTTATTTTTTTTGCAGAATTATTTAATGAAATTGCCCTTTAACATAATACTATCAATCTGCATTGAGGTATATCATCAAGAGTCCTATGAAACTAGTTACTTATTGTACTTTACTGCCACAGTGCTTTTGCAGACATTGTTCTCTATATTCTCCATTTTTTTTTTTTTTTTTTTTT
>SJYX01022021.1:282656-322303 GCA_006410675.1 Oreotragus oreotragus
CCCATTTGTTTATTTTTGCTTTTATTTCCAGTATTCTGGGAGGCGGATCATTGAGGATCCTGCTGTGATTTATGTCGGAGAGTGTTTTGCCTATGTTCTCCTCTAGGAGTTTTATAGTTTCTGGTCTTACATTTAGATCTTTAATCCATTTTGAGTTTATTTTTGTGTGTGGTGTTAGAAAGTGATCTAGTTTATTTCTTTTACAAGTGGTTGACCAGTTTTCCCAGCACCACTTGTTAAAGAGATTGTCTTTAATCCACTGTATATTCTTGCCTCCTTTGTCGAAGATAAGGTGTCCATAGGTGTGTGGATTTATCTCTGGGCTTTCTATCTTGTTCCATTGATCTTTGTGCTAGTACCACACTGTCTTGATGACTGTGGCTTTGTAGTAGAGCCTGAAGTCAGGCAAGTTGATTCCTCCAGTTCCATTCTTCTTTCTCAAGATTGCTTTGGCTATTCAAAGTTTTTTGTATTTCCATATAAATCTTGAAATTATTTGTTCTAGTTCTGTGAAAAATACCACTGGTAGCTTGATAGGGATTGCATTGAATCTGTAGATTTCTTTAGGTAGTATACTCATTTTCACTATATTGATTCTTCCAATCCATGAACATGGTATATTTCTCCATCGATTAGTGTCCTCTTTGATTTCTTTCACCAGTGTTTTATAGTTTTCGATATATAGGTCTTTAGTTTCTTTAGGTAGATATATTCCTAAGTATTTTATTCTTTTTGTTGCAATGGTGAATGGAATTGTTTCCTTAATTTCTTTTTCTACTTTCTCATTACTAGTGTATAGGAATGCAAGGGCCACTATGGAGAACAGTGTGGAGATTCCTTAAAAAATTGCAAATAGAACTGCCTTATGACCCAGCAATCCCATTGCTGGGCATATACACTGAGGAAACCAGAACTGAAAGAGACACATGTACCCCAATGTTCATTGCAGCACTGTTTATAATAGCCAGGACATGGAAACAACCTAGATGTCCATCAGCAGATGAATGGATAAGAAAGCTGTGATACATATACACAATGGAGTATTACTCAGCCATTAAAAAGAATACATTTTTGAATCAGTTCTAATGAGATGGATGAAACTGGAGCCGATTATACAGAGTGAAGTAAGCCAGAAAGAAAAACACCAATACGATATACTAACACTGAACTGAACTGAACACATATATATGGAATTTAGAAAGATGGTGATGATAACCCTGTATGTGAGACAGCAAAAGAGACACAGATGTATAGAACGGACTTTGGACTCTGAGGGAGAGGGAGAGGGAAAGGGTGGGATGATGTGGGAGAATGGCATTGAGACATGTATACTATCATGTAAGAAATATGTTGATACAGGATACAGGATGCTTGGGGCTGGTGCACGGGGATGATCCAGAGAGATGATATGGGGTGGGAGGTGGGAGGGGGGTTCAGGATTGGGGACTCATGTACACCCATGGCAGATTCATGTCAATGTATGGCAAAATCAATACAGTATTGTAAAGTAAAATAAAGTAAAAATAAAATTAAAAAATAAATAAAACCAATCCATTGTTACATGTCTGGTTCTAACTGTTGGTTCTTGATTTGTATACAGGTTTCTCAGGAGATAAGTAAGGTGGTCTGGTATTCCCATTTCTTTAAGAATTTTCCACAGTTTGCTATGATCCACACAGCCAAAGGCTTCAGCATAGTCGAAGCAGAAGTAGATGTTTTTTCTGGAATTCCTTTGCTTTTTCTATGCTCCAGTGGAAATTAGCAATTTGTTCTTTGGTTCCTCTGACTTTTCTAAATCCAGCTTGTACATCTGCAAGTTCTCAGTTCATGCACTACTGAAGCTTAGCTTGAAGGATTTTGAGCATTACCTTGACAGCATGTGAAATGAGCACATTGTGTGGTAGTTTGAACACTCTTTGGCACTACCCTTCTTTGGGATTCAGTATGAGAGACCTGGGTTCAATCCTTGAGTCAGAAAGATGCCCTGAAGAAGGATATGGCAGTCCACTCCAATATTCTTGCCTGGAAAATCCCATGGACAGAGGGGCCTGGCGGGCTACAGTCCATAGTGTTGCAAAGGGTTGCACATGACTGAGCAACTAACGCTTTTCACTTTCTTTAGAATTGGAATGATAACTGACCTTTTCTACTCCTGTGGCCACTGCTGAGTTTTCCAAATTTACTGGCATATTGACTGCAGCACTTTCACAGCATCATCTTTCAGGATTTGAAATAGCTCAACTGGAATTCCATCACCTCCACTAGCTTTGTTCTTAGTGATGCTTCCAAAGGCCCACTTGACTTCACATTCCAAGATGTCTGGCTCTGATTAGTGACCACATCCTCATGATTATCTGGGTCGTGAAGATCTTTTTTGTATAATTCTTCCATGTATTCTTGCCACCTCTTCTTAATATCTTCTGCTTCTGTTAGGTCCATACCATTTCTGTCCTTTATCGAGCCCATCTTTGCATAACATGTTCCCTTGGTATCTCTAATTTTCTTGAAGAGATCTCTAGTCTTTCCCATTCTGTTGTTTTCCTCTATTTCTTTGCACTGATCGCTGAAGAAGGCTTTCTTATCTCTTCTTGCTATTCTCTGGAACTCTACATTCAGATGCTTATATCTTTCCTTTTCTCCTTTGCTTTTTGCTTCTCTTCTTTTCACAGCTATTTGTAATGCCTCCCCAGACAGCCATTTTGCTTTTTTGCATTTCTTTTCCATGGGGATGGTCTTGATCCCTGTCTCCTGTACAATGTCACGAACCTCATTCCATAGTTCATCAGGCACTCTATTTATCAGATCTAGGCCCTTAAATCTATTTCTCACTTATTGTTAGTTCTAATCTTGTTAATTTAAGGTGTATGTTGTGGGAGTGAGTCTGGTAAAAGTATATAAGGCTCACTAAGACTAGTGAGTGGGAGCACTCTCTGTCTGCCTACTGATGTCTGTGTCAGAAGCTTTCTTTGTCCCCTTTTATACTTTAATAAAACTCTGCTACATAAAAGCTCTTGAGTGATCAAGTCTGGTCCCTGGTCCAGAAGCTACATCTTCTTCGGAGATCATGAATCTGACATCGTTCACTGTAAGCTATCAGGGGCAGATCAGGTGATAGTTTTATAACTTTTTAAATTTACTAAAAACCATTGAATTACCTGGAGGAGGAAATGGCAACCCACTCCAGTATTCTTGCCTGGAGAATCCCATGGACAAAGGAGCCTGCTGGGCTATTGTCTACGGGATTGCAAAAACTTGGATACAACTGAGCAACTGTGGTGCTCAAAATTCTCCAAGTCAGGTTTCAGTAGTTTGTGAACTTTTGGATGTTTGTTCAAGCTGGATTTAGAAAAGGCAGAGGAACCAGAGATCAAATTGCCAACATCCATTGGATCATCGAAAAGGCAAGAGAATTCCAGAAAAACATCTACTTCTGCTTCGTTGACTATGCCAGAGCCTTTGACTGTGTGGATCACAGCAAACTGTGGAAAATTCTTCAAGAGATGGGAATACAAGACCAGCTGACCTACCTCCTGAGAAATCTGTATGCAGGTCAAGAAGCAACAGTTAGAACTGGACATAGAACAACAGACTGGTTCCAAATCAGGAAAGGAGTACGTCAAGACTGTATATTGTCACCCTGCTTATTTAACTTATATGTAGAGTACATCATGAGAAACGCTGGGCTGGCTGAAGCACAAGCTGGAATCAAGATTTCTGGGAGAAATATTAGTAACCTCAGATATGCAGGTGATACCATCCTTATGGCAGAAAGCAAAGAAAAACTCTTGATGAAAATGAGAGGAGAGTGAAAAAGTTGGCTTAAACCTTAACATTCAGAAAACGAAGATCATGGCATCTGGGCCCATCACTTCATGGCAAATAGATGGGGAAATAATGGAAACAGCGACAGGTTTTATTTCCTTGGGCTCCAAAATCACTGCAGATGGTGATTGCAGCCATGAAGTTAAAAGATGCCTGCTCTTTGGAAGAAAAGTTATGACCAACCTAGACAGCATATTAAAAAGCAGAAACATTACTTTGCCAACAAAGGTCCATCTAGTTAAAGCTATGGTTTTTCCAGTAGTCATGTATGGATGTGAGAGTTGGACCATAAAGAGAGTTGAGTGCCAAAGAATTGATACTTTTGAACTGTGGTGTTGGAGAAGACTCTTGAGAGTCCCTTGTACTGCAAGGAGATCCAACCAGTCCATTCTAAAGGAAATCAGTCCTGAATATTCATTGGAAGGACTGCTGCTGAAGCTGAAACTCCAATACTTTGGCCCCGTGATGCAAAGAACTGACTCATTGGAAAAGACCCTGATGCTGGGGAAGATTGAAGGTGGTAGGAAAAGGGGATGACAGAGGAGATGGTTGGATGGCATCACTGACACAATGGACATGAGATTGAGAAGGCTCCAGGTGTTGGTGATGGACAGGGAAGCCTGGTGTGCTGCAGTCCATGGCGTCACAAAGAGTTGGACACAACTGAGCAACTGAACTGAGCAACTGAGCACGCGCATACACACACTGAATAACCATGTATTAATGGTGAAGTTTATGGTATGCAGATCATACTTGAGTAAAGCTATTAAAAAAATTAAATCTTCCAATTTTAAAATGTTTTGGGGACTCGGTGGCCCAGTAGTTAAGACTTTGTGGTTTCACTGCTAATGGCCTGGGTTCAATTCTTGGTTGTGGAACCAAGATCCCACAAGCCACAAGATACAGCCCCCCCACCAAAAAAACCCAAAATGTTCTGAAAAAAAAAAAAGCCCCAAGTTTAAGCCCTTGGGCTGCCTACTTGCTACATTAGTGCTAAGCTGCATGAATAGAAATTTGAATAAAATAAAATCCTTGTCCTCCAGGAGTTTAAGATCCAAAGGGAGAAAATGTAATAGTTAACAGTTATGAAACCTATAATAAATATTCATGTGCAAGGAGGTACGGGTTCAGAGAAGGCCTGGCTCTGACTGGGCAGGATTGGGGGTGCCACAGATGAGCCTGGACACTTGAGGTTTTGAAAGGTAAGTAGGAATTCAGGAGATTGCCAGGTATAGGGAGTGGAGAAAAGGAGTGGGTGACATTTCCAGGTAGAGGGAACAGAATAGGCAAAGGCTTGGAGGTACGGAAAAGAAATTGCCTTTTGAAAACTGGGAAGGTCACAGATACAGTTTACTTGGAGATAAAGAGCAGGAAAGGAAGGCAGGAGCCAGAACATGAAGGGTTTGGCAGGCAGTGTTAAAAGTCTTTGGACAAAAGCATTAAGAATTTGTTGGAGGAATATGGGCATCCTTCCTGTGGCCTGAATTAAACTTTATCTTGGCAACATCATACTGCACTAATTAAAAAAAAAATCCACTAATATACTACTTACCATGTGCCAGCACTATTTTAATACTTCCCTGGTGGCTCAGACAGTAAAAGAATCTGCCTGCAATGCAGGAGACCTGGGTTTGATCCCTGGGTTGGGAAGATCGTCCCGTATTCTTGCCTGGAGAATTCCATGGAGAGAGGAACCTGGCGGGCTACAGTCTATGGTATCTCAAAGAGTTGGACATGACTTGGCAACTAATATACATAAACCCCATTCAGTTCAGTTCAGTTGCTCAGTTGTGTCTGACTCTGCAACCCCATGAATCGCAGCACGCCAGGCCTCCCTGCCCATCACCATCTCCTGGAGTTCACTCAAACTCACGTCCATTGAGTCAGCGATGCCATCCAGCCATCTCATCCTCTGTCGTCCCCTTCTCCTCCTGCCCCCAATCCCTCCCAGCATCACAGTCTTTTCCAATGAGTCAACTCTTTGCGTGAGGTGGCCAAAGTACTGGAGTTTCAGCTTTAGCATCATTCGTTCCAAAGAAATCCCAGGGTTGATCTCCTTCACAATGGACTGGTTGGATCTCCTTGCAGTCCAAGGGACTCTCAAGTCTTCTCCAACACCACAGTTCAAAAGCATCAGTTCCTCAGTGCTCAGCTTTCTTCACAGTCCAACTCTCACATCCATACATGACCACTGGAAAAACCATAGCCTTGACTAGACGGACCTTTGTTGGCAAAGTAATGTCTCTGCTTTTGAAAATGCTGTCTAGATTGGTCATAAATTTTCTTCCCATCTATAATGGTTCTCAGACTCTCACCTGTGTCAGATTCACTTGGAAGTCTTCTTAAAACAGAGAAACCACCAAGTTTCTAATTTAGGAGGTCTGGAGTAGAGCTGGAAAATTTCCATTTAAGTCTGGTTCCCAGGAGAAGCTGCTGCTGCTGGTCCAAGAGGCACACTTGAAGAACAGCTGCCTTACACACACCTTTTAAGAAAGGTATCATTATCATCACCATCTTTCCCGTTTTACAGAGGAAACAGATGGAAAGTTAAGCAGTCTGCCCACAAGGGCACATAAATCTTAGAGGTGGGGCAGGTGGTCAATGCCAGGCAGTGTCTGCCGTGTTTCCCAGTTCACTTGCAAAGAAGCAGAGTTAAGGGCTGGCATTTTCAGTCCTTCCTTGCAACTGTTAAGAATATATTACACATGCACATACACACACACACACACACATGCAGATGCACACATATGCGCAGGCCTTAACAAACATCTGAGCTCAAAGAATTAGGGATGCTAACGGATGCCAAGTGGGTAGTGAGGGAAACTCTTTGAGAAACTCTTCAGGCCATTCCAGTGAAGTATTAATTTTGGTCCTACTGGAATGAAGCTAGGATTCAGACATGTACAAGTATCAATGCACAAAACGACTAATTAAATACACAAAAGGAAATCATAATATTAAATGTTCACAACTCAAAACTGAGCCATACGTGAATCCTCAGCCTCTGTTTTCAGTATATTTGAAATGTTTCTATATTATGAAAATTAACAATATCTAGAAATGATATAACCTTGTTATACATGCTGCTTTAGGGGGGTAGTCCCAAGATGAAAATGGCAGTCCTTTCATGAATCGTCTTGCTTTTCACATCTTAACCTAATTTGTAGCATCTCCCTGGTTGCCTTCCAATAAACAGCAACTTCCCTAAATCAGTGGCATTATGTTATTTCGGAGATCTGAATCACAGAGAGTGTAATCCAAGCTCGCATGCTCCATCTTGTCATTTGTGTGGAGTGCTGTGTATCTAATTAAAGCTTCTTACAGGTCCATAAAAAGACCTAACATTAAAAAAGCAGTCTGGGTTAGAGAAAGCCCCAGGGCAGACTGAAGAAGGGGGTTCTCATTAACAATGAACACATTTGCTTAAATTCAAAGTTAAGTAATCATATATTAATTTATACTTGAATATTTAAAAATATTGCCTAAGCATAATCAGCTCGTGTTACCACATTGATGGTGTGGAACTGAAAATGGGTCATGTTCTTGCCAGCAGCACTCCATCTTCCCAAGAAACACCGGAGATGAATAAATGATTCACCACATGGCCAGGACTGCAGCCCTTTCTCTGGAAGAGAATTCAAGCCCACTTTATTTAAACAAAGGTATTATTATGTTCCTTTTTTATTTATTGTTTTTCTATTCTTGTGTCCCATTTTCTATATAGAATTTATTCAAAACTTGAGTTACATATTTTCCAAGGGCTTATTAAGATGTTGTTTTGTGATGACTGTTCTATTTCAGGGGCTACACACCTGGTGGTGGTGGTCTTCAACCACTGGAATTCCCTTGGGAGACCATTAGAATGGTATTTTTCCCCTTTACTTGGCTATGGGGTTCCCTGAATAGTGATACCTCCCTAAGGAGAAAAGTGCAAGGCCTCGCCACTGTTTTCCAGCAATAAAGGAATGAATTCCACAAGCTCCTGCTGAACATACTGTTAGAGTTAGAATGTGTGTCAAAGTGAGATGATTCTTTGAAGGTCTTTGTAAGCCAGTGTTATCCGAGTTGGGGCCTCGACTCAGCCCTGAGGGGCAGAGGCCCATAGCCCAAGGCTTTTCCAAGCCAGTGACATCACCCCATGCCAGAGTGTTAGGGTAACTTGGAGTCCTCCTTTAACCCCTCCCCCACTTTAAAAAAATATAATAAGCCTTTGTTAGATACCTTTTATAGCAAGACTATTCTAATTATTTTATTTTTGCTTTTTTTTTTTTTTAAAGAATTGGAGTATAGTTACTTTAAAGTGTTGTGTTTCTGCTATACAGCAAAGTGAATCAGCTATATTTATACATATATTCCCTCTGTTTGGATTTCCTTCACATTTACGTCATCACAGAGCAGAGTCCGTTCCACTCTGTGCAACCCCATGGACTGTAGCCCTCCAAGCTCCTCTGTCCATGGGATTCTCCAAGGCAAGGGTACTGGAGTGGGTTGCCATTCTCTTCTCCCTTCCTTACCAAGGGATCGAACCTGCGTCTCTTCCTGGACTGCATCTCCTGCGTTGGCAGGCGGGTTCTTTAGCACTAGTGCCACCTGGGAAGCCCCCCTTAACTTCCGTTATTACCCTGAGTGTTTGTACCTCCCAACAATCCACTCTTGCTTTCCAGTCATCTTCAGACAAGCAAAGTAGATGCCCAGGAGACAGTCTGAAAAAAACAGGCTTCTGACGTTTGCAGCTCAGCAGAGACAATTGTTCAAGTCATCTAGATTTCTTTTTTCCCTCCAGTCGATCTAATCACATTTGGAGCATCTAAGCAGCGCACCCCCTCCCCCGCCCTCCACACCGCAGTTTGTGCCCTTTTTTGCTAGGGGTCCTCTGTTGGGGGAGGGGTGGAGGACTGGGAGAATCCGAAATNTTTCTTTTTTCCCTCCAGTCGATCTAATCACATTTGGAGCATCTAAGCAGCGCACCCCCTCCCCCGCCCTCCACACCGCAGTTTGTGCCCTTTTTTGCTAGGGGTCCTCTCTTGGGGGAGGGGTGGAGGACTGGGAGAATCCGAAATGGAAAAGCAGGTTGGAGAATCTGGCATCTGGCGTGTCATTTATTTCCAGAAAGGAAGGGCAGCTAATCTTCATGGCGCGCCAGGCTTCCAAGGATGGGAGCGCCTGCCCCTCTCACCCTCCCAAACTCTCCACTCTGGCCATCGCTAAGCTCCATTTGGGAGCCTGCTGCCTGGTGACCATGGCGCTGAACCATCGGGGCACGGGTCATGCCTGGCATGTTCTGAGTCCCTGACTTCACATGCTTTAATACTTCTCACGACCTTTCGCCTTTTCACGCTTTTCCAGAGGAGGCAGCCTGGCCAGGCAAGGGTCTCCTGCTGACCTTTAAAGCCAGCGCTGTGTTCAGATGCTGGGCTTTTCTCTTTTTTAAAAATAGCACAAAATCAACACAATTCCTTCTAATTGGGTTCCCAGAGAGAAGAAACTGTAGAGGAAAAAAAAATGTACGTATATTCGTGAACGTATATTTTTTCCCCGCTCTTTGTTTAAACCTGGGCCGGGGATGGGGGTGAACCTTTAGAAGGGTGAAGTGCCTGGTGCCCTCAGACCCCCGCCCCAAGACGCAGAGTCCCGTGAGGACCCGGTCCTTTCCCTCCGATTTTCGCCACGGCTCGGCTACTTTTCTGGGCCATTGTCCCGTGTCCCTAGTGCTTCCTCCTTCATCAGCTTGCTCTTGCTCGGGCGCCTCGCCCGCTTCCTACCGCCAGCCGCAGCCCAGACTCGCTGGGGTCGAGGCGCTGCCAGGATGCCCTGCAGCAGCTCGCGCCCCGAAGCCCGCAGGTGCGCCCCGCCCCGCCCTCGCCGCGGCCCCGCCCCGGCGCCTGCGTCACAATGACGCGCGTCCCGCGCAGGCGCATCTCTGTCCCCCACCCCCTCCCCGCGGCCGGCTGCCCGCTTGGTATTATGATTAGTGCTGGGTGCGGGGATTCGGCGGCCGGGAGGGAGTTGGCGCCGCGGCCGCTGCGGACGGAAGCCCGCCTGCTTGCCGAGGTAGGGGCGAGCGCGCAGTGAACCCGGGAGCGGCGGCCGTGGGCGGGAGACGGGCTGGCCTCCGCCGCCGAGTGGCCTCAGCGGTTGCCGGGCTGGGCGCAGGGGCCGGGGCGCCCGCCGCAGGCGGAAAGTAAGTTGCGCGCTCCGCGCTCCCCGCGTCGCGGGCCGGGGAGGACGCGGGCCCCGGGCTGCGGCGGCCCAGATCCGCGCGGCGGCGGTGCGGCCTGATGGCCTGGCGGCAGGCAGCGGGCGGCGGCGGGGCCCGCACGGGAGCGGGCATTGCGGCGGCCGGCCACGGGCGCCCCGAGGCCCTGCCCTTGCGGCCGCGGCGGGATTGCGGCACCTCGGGAGGCGCCCGCATCCCCGCGCCCCGCCCCGGAGCGGGCCGAGTGCTGCGCCCGCGGATCCCCGCGCCCAGGTTCTCTCGTACGATGTTTTCTTCACTAAAGGTGTTTTCATTTTTCATAACAATCTGGAGATCTGGCGCAGCAAGGGGATTTCTTGCTAAAACTGTAGCCGTACAATAGAATGGGGATATTGTTGTCTGTAGAGAAAGGGCATCGGGGTAAGGAAGGAGGAGCAGTGCCGTTCCCGAGGGACAGCTAGAATTTTTCAGATTGGAAAACCTCCGTCCTTTTCCATAGTCATCGCCTGTTGATTCCTTTCTGGACCGTTTTACAAAACCCTTCCTTGCGTTTGCTTGGACTTGGGATCCAGGAAAGTGACAGCCTTTTATCCTGAGTAGGGTTCCTGGAGCTGTGCTGTTCTTAACACTTGGGTCAGGCAAAATTCGGTAGCTGTATAGTGAGTTCGGTTCAAGTCCAGTATTTGGAGGGGGTGAGGGGGGATTTAGCAGTAGGGTTCTTCAGCTTCTGGACGTCTAAGGGTATAGGATTTTTCACACTATCTAGTTACTTCCCCCCGTTCCATTTAATTGAGTACATTTTCACAATCTTAGGAGCAGGTGGTAAAGCTGACTTAATGCGTTTCACGTTTTATGGTGAAAGGTGAAGCGTAGCTAGCAGGTAATGGAACTGCAAATGTTTCTCGTCTTGATCAGATTCCACCTGATTCCTATCAAACACCAGATGCCTCAGTTTGGGTTCCTTGTATGGGGCTGAGGTGCTAGTCCCAAATCAGTCTAATTTATCAGAATGTGTATCAGTGTACTTTAAAGCCTGAGGTTGTCAAGGCTTATGTAATCAGTTTAATTTATAATCTTGTTACATTGCTCTCCAGATTTATAAAATCATTCCCTTAAGGAAATCTGTCCTCAACGTCTGCTTAAATATTTTTCTTGGAATTGGATTCCTGAAGAGGAATGTACTGTACTAGTGGTGATTAAAGCAAACTAATTAGACAAGTTTCTTAAAAAAAAAAAAAAAAAATCACGTTGGTTCTTTTATTCGACCAATTGTTTCTAGTAGGAAAACAGATGACATTCCCATTCTACAGAACTAAAAATGAGAGAA
The DNA here is from genome assembly GCA_006410675.1 of Oreotragus oreotragus. Taxonomy (NCBI): domain Eukaryota; kingdom Metazoa; phylum Chordata; class Mammalia; order Artiodactyla; family Bovidae; genus Oreotragus; species Oreotragus oreotragus. Next base: position 294,002 of record SJYX01022021.1, read on the forward strand.
ATGACATTCCCAAGGTCACTTATTGAGGCAAGTCACTTACTGAAGCAGTATAGTAATTGAAAGTCAGGTGCATTGAGTTAACTTTTCTTATTTCTCCATCTTTAAGGTTTTCCTGGCAGGGAAGTTTGCCACCTTTCTATTTTTTTTTTTTTAATCGTTTTCTTTAGTATAGAAAAGTTAACTTTCTCTGTATTTTTTTTTTTCTCTTTGCTCTTCTCAGTAAGTTTTTCTGTATTATTGCAGTAAGATCCATTTGTAGAAAACATACAAGGACTGAGAAGTTACATAATTTTTATTTTTCTAGAACAGAAGTATACATTGGGCCGTTAAGGTTCAGATGTAATCCCATAATCCTAAAATGAAGGCTTTTGAATGTCCGTATTAAAATTGAAGGGCTTTCAGATATTTTTACTGGTTGCAGAAAATATTGTGTGTCTAAACTTTACTATGGGTGTTTCATATAGAAAGTGAAACTAAACAGAAGAAAAAAAATATTTTGGAAGCTATTGAGCAGCCCAGGTTCTAAGCATTGGTATAAATAAGGTTTGGTTGGTTCTCTGAAGCAGGTTTTCTGAGCCTAAGAATTCATTACACTGCCCACTCCAATGTTCTTGCCTGGAGAATCCCAGGGACAGGGGAGCCTGGTGGGCTGCCCTGTCTGTGGGGTCGCACAGAGTCAGACATGACTGAAGCGACTTAGCAGCAGCAGCAGCAGCCCAGGAAAAAGGTACACTTTCCACATCAGAATTTTAGGAATTAAAAACATGAGATGAGGAACTCTAAAGAATTGATTTTACTGCATGCCAGCTATTGGCTTAACCACCAAAATTTAGTTACTTTGTAGCCAAGATGCTGTTAAAAGAAAACTAATTATTCAGAATATAGATACTTCCTAGTGTGTATGTGTATATGCAAGTCTATTCTTAGAGCAATTTAGGTGGAAGAATTGAGTGTTTTGTAGCAGTTTTGAAGGTAAACTAAACTTATGATCATTTATTCATGGAGCCTTTGTCTACTTTGGGGGCCCTGGGTTAGAGGGTGGCAATAGAAAAGTGAATAAAAATGAATTCCTGTCTTTCAGGTTATTGTGAATTATATTTACACTGAGGTGAACAATGACAGTAGTATCAAATGCTGTGATGAGGTATAGGGAAAACCCCTGGGCAATTTGACTGGGGAATGCCTCACCGAAGGTGATGGTTGAACCAGTCTTGGACAGGTAGAGTTCCCGGGCAGAGAAAAGGGGAAAGGGCTCCAAGGGTTTAGGGAGGTTGAAAAGACAAGGTCAGATGGTGGAGGAATAGTTTAGATCCAAGTGGGTGAAAGGAAGCTGAGGAGGTAGTGACAGTGTAGCTGTTTTTGTTTTTTTAAGGCTGTGGAAAGGAAGGGGGCAAGGAAGGGCAGTAGGTTTGGGGTTGAAGGGGAGGACATGTTTGGGTATTTTGTTTTAGTTTGGGAAGGGCCAGTATAAAACCTCAGATTTAATGACCTCATGAGTGAGGGATGGAAATGTGTTGTCTGGTCTGGATAATCTGGAGCTGCGTTATTCTCACTGCAGATCATTTCCTCATCTTGTTTTCCTGTATATCTGCTTTGGGTTGAGGCCTTCCGTCCCATGGGAAACCATTTCTTGCTGGTGGAAGGGGAGGAACCTGACTAAAGAGGATTCCTGCTCTATCTTCTCTGAATGTTTATTTCTCTGCGGTTACTTCCAGAGCCTTCTGAGATTCTCCTTTGGCACCTCCAGCGTTTGGCCTCCGCTCAGGTAGGCTCTTGCCTGACCACGCAGGCCTCTCTCCCTCTCCTACTGGTTGCGTCCTCTTCCCCAGACCGCTGCCCTGTGACTGCAGCAGTTGCTTCAGAGTTGGAGGGCGCTGGCTGCCCATGCACCATGTTGCTTTCAGTTCTGGAGTGTCTCCAGGCTCAGGGCAAGATTGGTGGGAGGGGTGTCTGTTTGAATGTCCACACACGCAACCCCTCAACTACATGTGGGCCTGAAGTGTGATGGAAGTTACGAAATCAGTGCTTTAGAAATGTAGGTCACAGAACATGTAACTGGTCAAATCATAGCCTCACTGGCCTCAGTTTGTCAGTTATTGTTAAGCAGTTACCTGTCTCATACCCAGAAGACTGTCAGCTCCTTGGAGGCAGCATGCCTCTTCTTTGATTGTTGTATCCCCAGACCAGTGTTAGGCCTCATACATAGTCAGTGTACCCAAGAAATGTCCTGGTGAAGAGATGTGAAAAATCTGAACTGTAGTTTGCTGCCCATAAATGGATACCATACCTGTTGTATCCAATGGGTTGGATAGAAATTGCTTCCCATTCATAGAATCCCAGAGCTAGAGGCAGATCTTTCACTCTAGAACAGCAAGCGTTAGATGCTCAGGAAATGTTTGTTGCCATCCTGTATTCCCAGTGTGAGTCAGTGCCCCACAGGCTAGCATTCTCCACTAGAGTCATTCCAGATTCCCATCATTGCTTTGCCCCCTGTGCATTGAGTTTCTGGATTCTGCTTCCTAAGCGTGTCTCCTCCATTACATCCTCCACATCACTGCCCGGATTCAGGCTGCCCTCACTTTTAAGTCTTGAATCATTTTTCTGGAGACATTTTTCACTAGTCTCCTTGACTGTGTTCAGGCTCTAGTCTTGCCCTTCCAGTCTGATCTTCACTTTGCTGCTAGAGTGGTTTGTTCAGCTGTCATCTCTGATTGCCATTCCCCTGCTCAGGATTCTTCCTTGGCTTCTTAGTGCCAGCTTTCATTTGTTCATTTAATAAAGTATATCTATATATTTCAGGCAGATGCTATACTCGGCGGGCCCAGGAATGTAGAGCTGAATAAAGTAGACATGTGTCTTACGTGGGCTGAATTTATCATGTAGTCTAGTAGGGGTTACAGATTATTAATCACATAATCACAGAAATAATTCTGTAACCACTACTGTGACACAGGCCATGGTGGAAGAGGGCATAGTGCTGTGAGAGGGCACAGGAGCTGGTGTGCAGGGGTATCGGAGGGCAGGGGGAGGCAGTGGTCTGGATGGTGGCCTTTGTGCTGGCCCTGAAGCGTGGCTGGCCAGATGTGAGCAGCATCCGCTCCTGTGCATGGGACACAGGACCTTCGGGAGTCCGGTCCTTCCCTGCCTGTCTCTCCCCTTGTCTCACAGCCCGCGCTCTGTGTGTGTTACTGGCCCAGTCACACTAAGGCCACTTTTCCACCTCAGCCAATTTCAGTTCTTCGCTTAAACAAAATAATTTCTCTCAGATGCCGCCTGTGAACTCCCAAAGGCAGATTGAGGGGAAAGAACACCTCTTGCAGCCTTCCTGTCCCTGTGAGAGGTGTAAACAATGTAGGGCAGTGGCCTTCTCTTACATGCAGTACAGGCCTTGAGGGGTGGTGTTTTGGGCCAGAGAAGGGTGAGGATAAGGATGTCAGAGAGTAAGATGGGGAACTAAGTATGCAACTCCTCTCAGATGTCAAACTCTCTGAAAAGGAAGCCAGTTGTGAAAAGCTGGGGAAGAAAACCTGGGGTGACTTTAATCCCACGGACACATTGCTGATGTGTGTGGTCGCCTTTCGCCTTCAGAATTGTCCCAGGTGGCGCTTATCTTTGTGTTACAGACAAAGACATGCCTGTTGACAGAAGTGGAGTATCTCCTTGGGCTCCAGGTGCTGTGGTGCTCGTTTATGCTGTGATGCTGCTCCTCATACTTGCTGAGTAAATGAATTGTGATAATTTTTAACGTGCGCCTCTGTGGTTTAGACAACGAGAAAATTTGGCTCTGCGTCACTTTGAAATGTGATGCCTAGGTTGATGTCCCAGCTCTTCTCTGATGTTCCCACCCTTTCTGTGTACAGACGTATCTCTTAGGTCATTATATTGTCTTCATATTGCATAGGTAGGGAAAATGTTTAAAATAGTATATCTCAGTGGGTTTAATATTTAGACACGTTGGTTCTTTTGTATTAAGGAGAGTATATTTTAGGTAATGTAGGTTTCACTCAGTATAATGTATGTAGGTAAAGTTTATTTTAGATCTAGAACACTATACTAACAAATATTCATTGGATAAATTATGAAGCTTAGAGTGTGCCATATTTATGGGTCTCTTAAATAGTCCAAAATTATGAAGCTTATAGTGTGCCATATTTATGGGTCTCCTAAATAGTCCAAATATTGCACAGTAATTTTTTTAATAGTGGACAAAAGTTAAGCAATTGAATTTAAGAGTTCTGCTTTTGTGTTCTATCTCATTTTCTTCAGGTTAAACAATTCTCTTTTTATTGGTATAAAGTATTAGGAGTACTACGGAAGACATGTAGAATGACAACACTCAATCTAGTGTTTCAAGACATGATCTGATCCTTTGTTCTCCTCTTTTATGAGTATCTGCCAATCCTCTTGTGAAGCAAAATGCTTTCTAAGAAACAAATGGCGAGAATGTAATTTGCAAAGTACATTATAATTGCAGTTTGGGTAAGGATAAATTTTTTAAAGCAGAAAATAGAACCTTCTTAAATTGTACTTACATAATTTGCTTGGTGTTGACTGTTCTGTGCCATTGGGGGGAAATCTTGCCGTAACAAAATTGTATACAAACTGTAAAGATGGAAGTTTTTTCCAAGGTGGCATTGCATTTTTAGATGACCAGTAATTCTCAGTCTGTCTTTTGAATGGTTATTTGCCTGTTGTTTCTTTTCTCAAAGTGTAGTTTCTAAACATTTCAAAAGGTTTTTAGTGGAACTGTCTGTTAATGATGTTTATTAGGTGAGTCCTTGGTGTCACTCTTGTTAGTTGATGGCTGGATCAGGTAACTTGTATGGTGTGTCAGAATTGGAGGAAAAACAGAATCGTCAGAATAGATTTATTTTAGTGCTGTTGTTTTCCTGGGAATTAGAAAGCCCAGATCAAAGTGGGGAGGGCATTGTATTATTGCAGGAAAAAATACAGGGCTCAGGAGTCAGCTCAGGCGGCCCTTAGCTGGACGTGGGACTGCGGCATAGAGAGACTTCATCCTGCTTGGTCTTCCTTTCTGTTCTATAACATGGGTGTGATACTTCCATCACATTCCTGATGGTAAGGAATAAACTATAGAACAAATGTAAAGAATTCAGTGCATGCGTAGATTCCCAGTAGTTAAATTGTTTATTCTTTTTTTTAATTGTTTACTCTTTTTGACACCTACATTAAAACAAAAGTAAACTTCTCAAATGGGCAGTTGTGGCAGTAAAAGATATTTTTGAAACTTGAAATGAGACAATGAAAAGAAATGTCAACTGTGGTTTTGCTATAAAACTCATTTCTATATAAACCTATAAACCTGTTTAGTTATAAGTTAGTAGGTTTTTAGGAAAGTAGTATGGGTAATAATGAGAGAATCCAGTAAGTCAAAAATCGATATTTTATGGAATCTTAAGGTGAACAGCGAACTTTTATAATTGATTTAAATCTTCTAATGACCTTATTCTTTTGTTGCATGAATCATGTTAAAAACCTAGAGTTTTCCTTTCTTTTGAGGCCTCACATCAGCTCTGTGATGTGAAGCTGCTTCTGTGCATTTTTAACTCTTTGATGACACTTGAATTAATCTAAAGTACAGGTGGAAGGGACTGTGGTGAATTTAGTCTAGCAAGTTTCCATTGATGTTGAGAGACTGAGAGATCATCACAGTTCCCTGAATGGTGAAGTGCTAGGTAGTCTTCAGGATCAGCCTTCCTAACCCTATTACATTTATAGTCTCACTTCTGCCCACCGGCCTGACTTCACCTACCCGGCCATGTGTACTCTGCTGTCGATTTCTCCTCTTTCCAGAAGGGGTGTCCCACTGCTCCTGGTGAGGGCTAAAGCCTGATCTGTGGGCTGCCCCATCCTTGGGGGTCCTGCTTTTAGTATCCTTTGCTCTTCCTTTGACATAACTTGCCCGGTTTTCTTAGGCACTAAGTTGTGTCCAACTCTTTGCAACCCCATGGACTGCAGCACGCCAGGCTTCCCTGTCCATCACTGCCTCCCTCAGTTTGCTCAAACTCATGTCTGTTGAGATGGTGATGCCATCCAACCATCTCATATAATTATCTTTTTATGTGTAGATAACTTATTTGTAAATTTATGGAATCTTAAGGTGAACAGCGAACTTTTATAATTGATTTAAATCTTCTAATGACCTTATTCTTTTGTTGCATGAATCATGTTAAAAACCTAGAGTTTTCCTTTCTTTTGAGGCCTCACATCAGCTCTGTGATGTGAAGCTGCTTCTGTGCATTTTTAACTCTTTGATGACACTTGAATTAATCTAAAGTACAGGTGGAAGGGACTGTGGTGAATTTAGTCTAGCAAGTTTCCATTGATGTTGAGAGACTGAGAGATCATCACAGTTCCCTGAATGGTGAAGTGCTAGGTAGTCTTCAGGATCAGCCTTCCTAACCCTATTACATTTATAGTCTCACTTCTGCCCACCGGCCTGACTTCACCTACCCGGCCATGTGTACTCTGCTGTCGATTTCTCCTCTTTCCAGAAGGGGTGTCCCACTGCTCCTGGTGAGGGCTAAAGCCTGATCTGTGGGCTGCCCCATCCTTGGGGGTCCTGCTTTTAGTATCCTTTGCTCTTCCTTTGACATAACTTGCCCGGTTTTCTTAGGCACTAAGTTGTGTCCAACTCTTTGCAACCCCATGGACTGCAGCACGCCAGGCTTCCCTGTCCATCACTGCCTCCCTCAGTTTGCTCAAACTCATGTCTGTTGAGATGGTGATGCCATCCAACCATCTCATATAATTATCTTTTTATGTGTAGATAACTTATTTGTAAGATTCTAAAGGACTTGGAGACTGTATTGTCCCCCACAGTTTGTCCCCCACAATTAGGGCTGAAATATTTGCTAATAAAAAACTAGACTCAGTGTTCCTTCCTTAGCCTGAAGGAATTGCATACTTTGTCCCTCAAAGGAGGCAGAATATTTCATTGAGTATATCTGTTTATTAAGATTATATAAATATATTTCAGGGAAATTGGTTTATTTCATTGGTGTCAATTGAAAAGAAAATTGAATGAATAATTATGTATAGAAATTCAAAATTTTAGTAGCCTCTGCCTTTCCTAGATTATAAAGGCAGCACATATTCACTGCTAAAAATTTGAAAAGAACAGAAAAGTATAAAGAGAAAAAAAACTGTAATTTAACCTTTTTTAAAAAAATCTATATGCAGGCACATTATATGTTTTTTAAAAAATTGGGGATCCCATGCCATGAAATTGAGTGTGTGAATTTTTTTACTTAACATTTTATTGTGAAAATTTCCCATGAGACTGAATAGATTCAAAATATAGCAGCAGAGTGTTGTGTTAGGTGTACCATTTTCTTATTGTAGACCTTTTGGTTATTTCTGATCTTTTTTTTTTATATAAATGTTCCTGAACATTGTGACTAAATATTTGTCTATTTCTTTAAGACATAAATCTATTAGTAAGATTATTAAATCAAGGATATTAATTATTTTAAGGCTTTCAATACTGGTATTGCCAAATTGCTATTCAGAAAAGTAGTCTGTGGTGCCAGCAGTATGAGAAAATTCCCAAATGCTTCTGCCTTTTAACTCAAAATCAGTGAAACATTAGGTGCTGATATTTTTATTCATGGATTTTTTTTTTTTTTTTTTTTTTTCTAACATTATTTTTTGAGCACTTTTTCATGACCATCTTTGTCACAGCATCAGCAGGGGGTATAAAAAAGATGACATGGAGTTAAAATGAATTTTGACAGTATTAATAAAAGCTCTGGAAGAGAGATTTAGATTAAGCTTTTAAATGCTCCATAGATTCCACCTTACATTCTGTTTTCCTGGCAAAGGAGCAATTCTGGGTTGGCTTTATTTTGGAGTAATTTCTGGACGCTAACTTGTGCTTAAGTCATTATTTATTATGTGGGCACTTTATACCAGAGCTGTCACCATACTAATTTTTAAAGACTCATTTACCCTCAGGTAGAAATGGTGACATGCCTAGCATTTTTCATCACTTTAACGAGAGGCAGTTCTGTTGAAGAATTTGAACTTATTACCTGTGCTGCTGGTCAAGGTTTTGTGGCTTGGATGTCAACCCCTTTCTCTCTACAAATGCTAAGTGCTCCTTGCCATCAGTTAATAGATTGTCTGACTCCTCCTCTCATTCAAATCCCTGGAATATAGCTTGTTAAATTTAGGGAAAACAAAGATTTCTTAAACCAGCACTTTAAGGGATAGAACTGCGTTGGCAACCCAGTCGCTGCCTTGAGAGACTAGAGCAGGCTTTTCAGCCTGGTGTTCCTGGTTACCTCCAGTGGCCCTGAGTCCATTAAAATGACTGCCTGGAAGAAAACTTTGAGGACATACTTTAGTAACAGTCACTTTACCGTCCCTTGGCAAATGCTTTATTAGACATTTGGAGGTATGTTTTTGCCAGTTGGGCCATTTCCCATAATAAATGATTGGCTGAAACCTTCTAATTTGCAGATTCTGTCTTGATTCCATCCAGTGGCTGCAGGCTGATTCTGATACCCACATAGTAGTGTTCACCCAATCCAGTGAGGAGCTCTAGATTCTTCCATAACTTGGGACCTGCTGACTTGTTTGTGATGGTTGCTGCTGCTTTTTTCTTTTTTGGCAATGTTGTGAGCCATGTGGGTTCTTAGTTCCCCGAGCAGAGATTGAACCCAGGCCCCCTGCATCGGAAGCGCCAGATCCTAACCGCTGGATGACCCTGGTTGCTTCATCCTTGCCTTATAGCCTATGTTAATAATGCCCAGGAGGAGTACCAGTCCAAAAATGTGGAGTCTGAAAGAACAGCAATGGAGACTGCCACTGGGATTGCGTTTGTTTCTGTTTGACTTGGAGGTGACCGATATTCCTGGAGGACTGAGTCCACTGCCTTCTTTTCGGCCTATGCTGTTTTTGTTCTAGGTATCTTTGAAATTTTAGCAGTGAGATCAGGGTGGCAGTTTTCATGAAACGTGTGTTAGTTCTTCTACTTCAGTTGACTTTTCTCTAAACGTAGGTTTAGTCTGACATTTCCCATGAGTAAGAGTTACAGTTTTCATACTTTTGCTGTTTGTGAAAGATAGCAGATAATTTCCATGTATAAGAGGCTTAAATACAGTTTTAGCATGGTTGTATAAAAACCCATCCCTTAGCTGTCTGTATTGGAGGGAGAGCACTGGCACAGATCATTTTTTGAGGCATAAAATTGTTCGGAAGGTTTTTCTGCATTTGATACTAGTGGTCTGGTTTAACGGGGGAAATTTATAATATCCCAAAGTGTAGAGAGGCTATGGGGTAGCCCACTTTTTGCATATGGCCTTTTTTTGTGTGGCCTGCTTTCTCCTGCCATGGCTGGCTTGATAATGATGACCCACACGGAACCACCTTTGTTGGGCGTGCTGTGGGAGTTGGAGACCTTAGTTTGGTAGACTGACCACACTCCAGTGGTAAAGATGTCAGGGAAAAGCTAGAAGTGAGTTTTGATGAGAATAACAGGGTGCATTCCATATTGACGCTAGGCTTAACAGAGGCTGGTTTTACGCCTGTTTTCAGCAGCTTGCAAAATGTGTGTAGGGCCACCCACACTTCCTTCCTCTTCTCCAGCCACACCCGCACACTTGAGTTGCTTCTGCTCTCTTCAGTAAACTGGGAGAGCGTCCGTGTATTCTTGCAACACAGACCAGTACTTGTTTCTCAAACACGAATTTCCATATTATAAACACCTGTCCAGCCGCGTCATATCCATGTATGAGCATATGCTGTCATAAGTAAGAAGACCGCTTTAGAATGGCCTACTTTTGTGCTTTTGCTGTTTTAAAAGATGTCATGATAGTTAATGTAGTCATTAAAAATGGTGATTTAGAAGAACATAGTGCATGGAAAATGTTCATCCTGTAGTGGAGGGGGAAGTCCTGTGACTTCATATACAATATCTTAGCTTTGTACAGAAGCCCAGGTGTAAAGAATATAAACTTAAGCCTGAAGAGAGGCTATCCTTGATGAGATTATAGATGTTTTTTGTTTGTTTTTCATCTCTGGTGCTTTTCTCTATTTTCCAGATTTTCTAAAGTGAACTTGTTTTGTGGAAATACTTAGAAAATGGTTGCAACACCCCCCCCATCCCCATGCGTGTGTGTGTGTTACCCCGTTTTGTGTCTGGCATGTATTATACATAGAAAATAATTTGGAAGCCTGTGTCCAAAATGTTAACGGAGATTATCACAGAGGGTAGAATAATGGATGATTTTTTAAAAAAAAGCTTCCCCCCTTTTTTTTGCCACTATATATGTTCTGGTTGTATTTTTTCTTACACTGCATAGATGTTTCTTTCATAATTGAGACAAAAGTACTGAAAAGAAAGTAATTGGTCAGTTGAAAAAAGCAGAATATAAACAAGAATATAAAGAATATAAAGAAGATATAGTTATATATAGAATGTTCACACCTAGGGTTTGGGGGAGGGTGCATACATGTTTGAGTATGGTTGAGTCCCTTCACTGTTCACCTGAAACTGTCACAGTATTGTTAATTGTCAGTATTCCCAATACAGAATAAAAAATTTAAAGAAAAAAGCAAATAGTTAGGTTTTGTGGGATGCTTTATTGAAAAATCATCAGACTTTGATACCCCACTAGAGATTAATTTCTTTGCCAATCTGCAGTATCCATTTCCAGTTGAATACATCCTGGGAAACCAAGCAGTCCACGACTCTCTGCGACCCTGTGGCCTGCAGCCCGCCAGGCTCCTCTGTCCATGGGATTCTCCAGGCAAGAATACTGGAGTGGGCTCCCATTTCCTTCTCCAGGGGATCTTCCCAACCCAGGGATGGAACCTGGGACTCCTGCACTGCAGGCAGATTCTTTACCTTCTGAATCATAGGGAAGTTTCTAAAAACAGAAGAGAGATGATAGCTTGGTAAATCCAGCCTCTTGAGGTAGAGCGGAAGACTGAAAGAATTCCTGCCTGGGAGGAGATTACTGTCTTCATGGCCGTGGTAGCTTGTATTTGCCGCCCGCTCCCTCTGTGCCAGGCTTTCTCTTAAACACTACCTTTATTAGCTGATTCACCACTGTCTGTGCCATGCTCTCGCTACTGATGTTTTCTAACGAGGAGACTGACCGTGCAGAGAGGTCAGGTTTTTCTCAGATCCAGTGGCTAGTGGCTGGTAAGCTGGCATTCAGATGCAGTCATTAGCCTTAACAGAACCAGTCCTCAGCCAAGCTGGACCATCACACTGCCTTGCCAGACCGTGGATGAAACTGTCTGTTGGAGAGAGAAGCAGGCGTGGGTAATGGGAGGAGCTGTTGTATCTCACTTGGAGCTGAAGGAGCAGGTTGGCATCCCAGAGTTCACCTTTCTTTAGACGTGGGCCTGTGCCCATGACTTTGCTTGGCTCTGTCTGTGTGAGCAACCGTCTCCATTGCTCTTCATCCCCTCACTCCCAGCAGTAAACTTGTTTTCACAGCCATCTTTCCTTCTTCCTCCTTTCATCTTTCTTACTTCCCCCAACCTCTTCATGTGCTCTTTTCCCAGAGCTCATACGAGCTTGAGCTTAATTATTGCCTGGACTCACTTATAGTATGTTGTCTAAAGTGCCTTGGCCTAGTTTGAATGTTTAGAACTTGAAATTATTGATACGATGTTCCAGGGTTGAGGAAAGGCCTGCAAGGGTGCCTTAGTTCCTTCCTTGTGCCCCGAACTTAGGTATCAGTGGCCCTCTCACATGCTGTCTGTTCGTGGAGTTTCTGTTTTACTATCAGATGGAAAGCCTTTAGTGCAGAGCCGTTGTGTGCCCTCTAGGATGGAGTGCTAGAGAGGTTGCCCTCCTCGGCTATTGGAGTGGGTATTTCATGAGCCAGAGAGGCTCTTGCAGGCATGCTGGGCTTTGAAGCCTGGCTGAGCAGTTTGAAGCTGCAGGCTGCTGCTTGTGAGGCAGGTGGAGCCTCCTGGTGCCTACCTTGCAGGCTCCTGGTGAGGATTCATTGCGTTGCAGATTCGTGCTCATTTCTCGGGAGGCATTTCAAAAACAGTGACTTTACTCTTCATTATTATAATTCCCTCCTCCTTCAAGTGGAATAATCCTTTTACTCTGTCTACCTGGACCAATCTCCGTGTATCTGTTCACTGTGAAATCAGTTCAGTCGCTCAGTTGTGTCCGATTCTTTGCGATCCCATGGACTGCAGCATGCCGGGCCTCCCTGTCCATCACCAACTGTCAGAGTTTATTCAAACTCATGTCCATTGAGTCCAGGATGCCATCCAACCACCTCATCCTCTGTTGTCCCCTCTCCTCCTGCCTTCAGTCTTTCCCAGCATCAGGGTCTTTTCACTGTGAAATATCTGTTGCCTAAAGATTCCTTGAATGGGCTGTAGTTGACAGAGGGGAGAAAAATAATGGAAGACTGGGTCACTGAAAACAAATTCTCCATTTTTATTTGTCTATCTGGGTCCACCCTGAGGGTTTATATTTTAACTTTCAGCAAAAGTTAAAACAAATAGAACTAAACTAATATCTTTGTATTTTCTTTTAGGAAAAAGAAGAGACTAACAAAACACAGTAATAACAAGGATTACTCCACATGCAGTTTGCAGGGTATGTCTTGGAGTTGGTATACAGTCACCTTTACTTTACATAAGCCACATCTTAACCTTCTGCATTGGTGTTCAGAATGATTTTCAGGCATTGCAAGATCCTCAGATATCAAAAAATGATTTAATTATTTCCTGTGTTAAGTTGCTCAGTTGTGTCTGACTCTTTGGGACCACATGGACTGTAGCCCGCCAGGCTCCACTGTCCATGGGGATTCTCCAGGCAAGAATACTGGAGTGGGTTTTCCTCCATTTCCTCCTCGGGATCTTCCCTACCCAGGATCGAACCCGGGTCTCCTGTGTTGCAGGTAGTTTCCTTAACGTCCGAGCCACCGGGGAAGCCTAACCTATACTAACTCAAAATACACTTGATAGTATGATTAAACAGTATTTTAAAAGATGTTCAATAACAAGGATATTTTTCCTCTCAACTTTCAGTTATTTGTAACTTCCTGTTTTTTAGGTTTATAATTGTAGTTTGGTAGACACTGAAAGTCAACTCAGTCGTTTCTGACTCTTGGCAACCCCATGGATAGTCCATGGAATTCTCTAGGCCAGAATACTAGGGTAGATAGTCTTTCCCTTCTCCAGGGGATCTTCCTAACCCTGCAGGAGACCTGGATTCGACCCCTGGGTTGGGAAGATCCCTTGGAGAAGGGATAGGCTATCCACTCCAGTATTCTGGCCTAGAGAATTCCACGGACTGTATAGTTCCTGGGGTCGCAAAGAGTCGGACATGACTGAGCCACTTTCATTTCACTTCACTTTGAGACAATGAAAAAGGGATATGTGTATCCAGAAAAGTACCCCAAAAGTGAATTCTTTGATATTGAAGGCAATTAGTCATTTTACTACAGGGTAGCTTGTCATTAAGAAGATACCCTATGAGATTTTTCCCCATGAACTTGCTAGTAGATTAAAAATTATTTCATTGTGCCTTTTTGCTAACCCAGTTTTGGAAAGAGACATGACAATGTGAATAGTGATTATCTGTGGGTGTCTGAGACCCTAAAAAAAGATCCTGCCCATATCTGTATATTCCTTTGTAATATGTAAATCTTTAAAAAATAATTAAAATGTAAACCAACTGAAATTTGTAAGCCTTGATTTCTGTGCCACTTTCCAGGAATACATCTGAAGTGATAGATGAAAAAGTAAATATTATATAACCTGGGGGGCAGCCTGAAGAGGTTTATTTTGAAAGCTAAAGTTGCATTTGTAAGCTTGTGCAAGAGAAACATAAACTCAGGTAGAATTTTAAGAGTTATTACCGCCCTTATGATTAATCAAAGCTAAAGATTTAAAGATAGTTTTCTGCCCCCTGGAGTTAGCTTAGAGTTTTTGTTTTTGAAAATTAGATATGCTTAAATTAACTTTCTTTTGAGGAACTACTGTCCAAATAAAGCAAGCTTTTTCCTCTTGGATTTTCCTGTTAGCAATAAAATGAGCAGCTCAGATGACAAAGTTAATACACAGTACAGAAGAAATTTGCTTTTTCTTCAAAGAGAAAGCCACATAAGCTGTATTTTAACAGTGCAGGTTTCTCATTTTTAAAAGTTTCAATAGAAGTAGGATTTTGTTTCTGAAATTAATTTGCAGAAACAGTGTAGAACAGTGGTTAAAAGCACAGACTTTGGTGAATTTCAGCTCTTTAACGCACTGGCCTTATAGCCTAGGCCAAGTTACTCACTGGTTTTGGGCCTCAAAATGAAACCAGTAATCCTATCTCTGGGGGCAATTTTCAATTAAATGAAGCGCTCAGAATTACTCTGAGGGTAATTTACAATTACAGAGAAGTTTGAGGTGGCCCCAGATATGTGATTCAGATCATTTTAGCCTGCATGGGAGAATGACTGTGAGAATTTTTTTTCAACTTTCACGGTATTGTTACCCTAAATATAATATTGTTTAGAATGGTCATGTGTTTATAAGAGGTCTGCGCTTTGAAATAAGAATTCGGTTTGAACCTTCAGCACTTACCTGAAACACAATGCTTTCTTGGCTATAAAATGGGAATAATACTGACCTCTTAGTGTTGTTAAGATCCAATGACACAATCTAATCTGATTCAGTTTTTGCAGATATATATAGTGGATTTTCAGTAAATGTTAACTGTTAGCTTTTCTTCCGTTCTTTCAAGCAAAAATGAGATTTAAAGGTATTTAATGCTAGTGCTTTAAAAAAAACACAACTTTTATGTACATACAGTTTAGGTTTTTGGGATATGTTCACCTAAGTAGGGTAACTGCTCTAAATACTGTTAATAAAAAGTTACTGAAAATGTGAAACTGCATATGGGAGCATAAGAAAAGGCTTCACTGCACGGATTAATGTGCACTAATAGGAAAGATCTAGTCTTAGGAGATGGCTGTATTTTTCATGGGATTTTGTTATTCTATTTAATTTTTGTAAAAAAAAAAAAATAGTGGGAGTTTAGTCTGTGAGATTTAAAATGATGTCTTAATTTGTATAATAAACATTTAAAAAATTTTCTAAGTTAGGGTCATTTATGAGAATCTATTTCTGTACTTTAAGGTTTATACTATAAAGGTTAAGAATTTTAAACTCGCATATAAAATGAGGTTTTTGAAGCCAAATAGTCTTTAACATGCAAATAGTTTAAACGCATGCTGTGTGTTCTTGAAATGTATGCACATCGTGGTAGGTTTTGTTTGAGAGTTGGAAAACCATAATAGAAACAAGAATAACATATAAGCACAAAGAATAAATACCCGTCAGTCAGCAAATATTAAAACACCTAATGTGTACCAGATACTGTTCTAGGTACTAGTGATGCAAGAGCAAACAATTTACTTGTAAATATTTTGAAAAAAGTTGCATTTCAAAATTTGAAAAAATTTTGATTACTTGTTCTAGACAAAACCCTGTTCTTGGCGTTAGCAGAGGGTAGAACTAAAACATGGAGCCATAGAGTCCTCAAGGACCTTGCTGCTGCTGCTGCTAAGTCACTTCAGTCGTGTCCGACTCTGTGTGACCCCATAGACGGCATCCCACCAGGCTCCCCCATCCCTGGGATTCTCCAGGCAAGAATACTGGAGTGGGTTGCCATTTCCTTCTCCAATGCATGAAAGAGAAAAGTGAAAGTGAAGTCGCTCAGTCTGTCTGACTGTTAGCGACCCCATGGACTACAGCCCACCAGGCTACTCCGTCCATTGGATTTTCCAGGCAAGAGTACTGGGGTGGGGTGCCATTGCCTTCCCCGCACGGACCTTGAGGTCTCAGGATAAAGATGGTGTGTACTGAAGCCTGTAAGATTAAGACCACCTGGGATGGAGGTGTCTCAGGTGCTTTGGAGATACAGGGAGGGGAGGTAGGTGAAAATACCCCAGACAACTAAACTGTACTCTTCTGGGAGAATCAGAAGTCTTCACTGAAGGGATTTTATATTAAATAGTGCTAATTTTGGAATAGCAGGAAGAAGTTGTTGGCTTCTGTCCAAGTGTATATTTGTTGTGTTTTCCCCTTCTGGTCAGTCCCAGACTTCCTTTTTAAGATGCTAATTGAAATTCCTTTTGGAAAATAGTCTTCTTTACTTTTTTAAAGTGTATCAAACTTGCCAGTTTTCTTGTGCCATCACCCTAAAATTGTTTCAACAGATTAGCTTTGTATCAGTTTGCAAAATAAAATGGCATTTAAATGATCAAGCTTTATAATGTAAACCCTAAATCTGTAAATAGTTCATTATAAATGCCCCCGACTCATTTTATGTCTCAATATATGTATTTCAAGCTTCTTATAAAATAGAATTTTCAAAAAGTGAAGCTATAAAGGGATAAGTCACAGAAAACTTAATTTTATTTCTCTTATTTTGTAGATGTCCGTGACGATATTGAAAATGAATTCCTTATTTTCACCAGATATATGAGAAGATCCATTTTAAACAGTCTAAATATTTTTTCTCACATTGGACCAGCATGGCAGGATTCAAGCGAGGGTATGATGGGAAGATTGCTGGATTATATGATCTGGATAAAACCTTGGGTCGAGGTCATTTTGCAGTGGTTAAACTTGCCAGGCATGTCTTTACAGGTGAAAAAGTGGCAGTAAAAGTTATTGACAAGACAAAATTGGACACACTAGCCACTGGTCATCTTTTCCAAGAAGTGAGATGCATGAAACTAGTGCAGCATCCCAACATCGTACGCCTCTATGAAGTGATTGACACCCAGACCAAGCTCTACCTTATCCTCGAACTTGGGGATGGAGGCGACATGTTCGATTACATAATGAAGCATGAGGAGGGACTTAATGAAGACTTGGCCAAGAAGTACTTTGCTCAGATAGTTCACGCCATATCTTACTGCCATAAACTCCATGTGGTTCACAGAGACCTAAAACCCGAGAATGTGGTCTTCTTTGAAAAGCAAGGTCTTGTAAAGCTGACAGACTTTGGTTTCAGCAACAAATTTCAGCCAGGGAAGAAGCTCACTACAAGCTGTGGATCTCTTGCATATTCTGCCCCAGAAATTCTGCTTGGTGACGAGTATGATGCACCTGCAGTAGGTGGGTACCTTTCAGTATTTGCTGCCTTGAATTGTACTGGCTGAAGTGTAGTTGGTCAAATCAGTTGTTGTTTATATGAAAATAATTTCCAAGAGAATTTCTGTTAAATGGACCTTAGTAAACAGGTTGGGTTTCATGACTGCTGTGTTTCCCTAAAGCTGTGTGAGTTTATTTTACCTTATAGATAGCTAATGTCTAAAGTGTATTTGTTAGCACAAAAGAAAAAGAGTAAGTTACCTTTTAAGATAACCTCTCATCGGCCTTTTTTAGGGTCTGAGTGCTTTTCCTATCTTTTTAGATACTTCTAGTTATTTCCTTCCTGTGAATACATTTAAACAGTCATGAGACCCATATTAGAAAGGTACTGTGAATATTACAGTGTATAGCGTGAAGAATTCTGGCATTGGGATCATTTATTGTGACCTTGAACAGTGTACTTGACCTCTCTGCTTCATTCATCATCCAAAGAATAGAATTAGATCAGATACGGGTATTGAATGTTACCGTGTTTACTTTTCACAGCGACCCCTGTGGTGGTTACTGTCTGTCTTCCTGTAGAAGACAGAAAGTTGATAACAGAGTGCCTACTGTGCGGTAAAGTGGTAGCTCTTGGCATTCCGCCGGCCTGCTCCCTTCACTCTAACACTCCTCACGCTCTTGTCATGAGTTTCTCCGTTGTGACAGAAGTGTTCATTGCTTTTCTGCTTGTGTCAGTTTTGTCCTCTTGAAATCATATTTGTTGTGAAGGCCATTTAGGAATTTATTTTCAGTTTTTAAGGATTTGTTAATCTGAAGGTGTGGTCAGCTTTTAAAATTTTAGGTTTACTCTTAGAAAAATAATTCTAATCTTACATGCATATGATATCAGACTTCATAGATAATAATCATTTGCATTCTGATCATTTAAAATGCAGGTTATAGAAGATTAAAGGTAAGCATTGAAGAGTGCTGATCTTATGCTGAATACTCTACATCAAGGCACTGTTTTTCATGTTAGACTATGTGTTCTGGAAAAGAAAGGGTTAATAAATGGTTTCCACCCACTACAGATAACCAGGCTTCACTGAATTCTTTCATTAGAATATTTGAGGCAGACAGTTTTTGATTAGTGGAGACTGATCTGAAAATGGAGGCAAGAATATGCAGATGAGGAAACATCAATGTGTCAACGTGAAAAGGATATTCGGCCTCACTAATAATCAGGGAAAGGCAAATTAAAACTGCAGTAAGACCCTGTTTCTTACTTTTCATATTGAGCAACGCTAAAGGCAGACAAAACCAAGTGTGGATAAGACTATACAACATGAAGAACTCTTGTACTTTGTGGACGACAGTTTGTCGATAACTAGTAAAGTTAAGTAGACATCCTGAGACCCAGTGGTTCTGCTTCCTGTGTATGCACCGTAGAGAAGCTCTCATATATGCTGGAGATTTTCAAAGAATGTTTTTAGCAGTATTGACTGTTCATCAGCAGGAGAATAAATTGTTCATTACTCATATGGTGAAACTATAGCTTAGTGAAAATTAATGAATTATGTCAGCATGGCTGGAGTTTCACAAACTTGTTTAAGTGAGAAAATGAGTAAAGAGAACATACAGTATTAGAACATTTATACAAAAGTTTAAAACATACAAAGCAGTATGAAACATTGTTTAGGGCTGCAGTACATGCAGTGAAGTATGAAGAATGTGAGAGATCAAGGTAGTTAACTTCTGAGGTGCAGGCCTGTCTGCACGGTTTGAACTGTATTCGTGATGCTTTGGGCAGTGAATGCGCAGGTGTTCATTGTAATTTTTTTTCCCCTCCTCTTATTAAATTTTGCATGATAGAACTTTACATAAGTTTTTAAAAACAAAAAGAAAATTGTCTGAAAGGATAATCTCCAGTCTGATAAACGGTTAACTTGTGTTGGTAAAGTGGAATTGGGTAGAGTTCATTTTCATTATTTGTATTTATTGCCATGCATTCTGTGTAATTGTGTGATTGAAATTACTATAGAATTGCTTTGAAAAACAAATGGAAGGTTACATTTCTGTTAATGTAGTATTAGTTTATTATGCCAAAATCAGTCACTGATTTTTCACAGATATTTAGCAAAATTAGTTGGGGATAAAGATTAGAATCTGTCACTTAATTATCAAATATTGTTAAATAAAAGAACTTTGGTTCAATTTTATAATTAAGTTTTTTAAGAGTACACTGATCCTCAACATTGAAAATTAGTTCAGAAATTGTATTTTATTATATTCAAAGGTTCAAATTTGATTTTATTTAACTGTACTTTTTTTTCTGTATCACTACTTTTTCTTTCACTTTTTATTCTTTCTAGGACCTTTGAGTTTCCCTTCTGATCTCTTTTTTAGTGTCTTGAAAGCTTTTTTCCTTTATTGACCTGATTTCTGATGAACACATCTAAGACTTGTGTTGTCTTCTCTCACAGTATCTGGTAGCATCCCAGGAATTTCACTCTGCAGTCTTTGTTATTCATCGCTAAACTTGACTGCGCTGTTTCTTGTTGAGATTTTTTGTTTTTTAAAATTTCAAAATAGATACATTTATTTTTCCTTTTAGCTATTTGGTTTTAACTTCTAATTTTAGTATATTACAGTCAAATATGCCTGATTGGTTTCTGCTTTGGGGAGTATTTTTAGATTTTCCATGTGGTTTAGTACATAGTAATTTTTGGTTATGCTTCCCTGTGTGATAAAAATATTTGTATTTTTGGTACATACAGAGTTTTTATACACAATTAAGATTGTTAATTATGTATTTTGTTCCTTTGTGCCATGTTTTTATTCTTATCTGTTATTTTTTGAGAGAATTATGCTAGTCCCCTACTCAAATCTGTCAATTTTGTATTTTAATCAATTTTTGCTTGTACATGTTATTTTCATGCTGTGTTAGGTATATAAAAGTCTATATAATTTATTTTATATGATGGACTATCACTTTTAGCAAAATGAAACTGTACTTATTTGCTTATTGCTTTAAATCCCATTTGTCATTTTGTTTCAGATTTATCTTAATATATAGCTTAAACAATATATAGATATATAGCATAATTCATAAGACTTTTAATAGGTGAATTTAGTCCATTCACATTTGTTTTTTACTGGAATATTTGGACTTATTTGTGCTATTTTGTATTTTTCATTTGCCTGGTTATTTCATTATCACCTTTTGCCATGTTTTGTTGGAGTATTGAAGTTTTCTTTGCTCCTCCTTTAGTGGTTTGCAAGACGTGCAATCTGTTTCTCTGTATTAGGTCTACTTTTAATGTCTAGAGTTAATATTTGTATCATTCCCTCTACCATACAAAAAACTAGTTTATTTCACTTTCCTTTATTTGCTTTTATTTTATAAAAATTTTTAAATTTTGAACTTAATTTTACTAATTTTTTGGTTTACCACTGATATGTCTCCTTTGTATCTTAGAATACTTTTGTTTTGTTTTTAATTCTTCAGAGAAGATTTGTGACAAGTTTCCCAAGTCTTTGCCTGAAAGTATCATCACATTTGAATGGTACTTTGGCTGGGTATAGAAGTACGTAGTGAGAATCGTTTTCTTTCCAACTTTGGAGATACGTTCCCGTCATCTTTTGCGTCAGATGCCGCGGGGGCAGAGTCTCACGTGAGACTACTTTTGTTTCTGTTGTTGGGCTGTGCTTTCCGTCTGACCTGTGGTGCAGTTTTGCTTCTGGAAATGCTGTATCAGTGGTTTTCTTGGGCGTTCTGCTTGGTGCACTTGGTTCTTGTCTCCTGTTGCTCATGTGTGCTTGATGCTTGGGGATTGTTAGTTGGGTGCTTAACTGTTTTATTTTTGTTTTTGGAGATTCTCGAGTAGTCTGCAGATACAGTGTCTGAGTAACCTCCAGTTGATGTGGGGGAGGAGCAGAGGGTGGCCTGGTATCTGGTCTTAGTACTTGACAGGCTGTCAGTACACCTCTGCCTCTGTGCCACAGTCACTTCCCCCACCTGGAGCAAATACCCGCGTGTTCATGCTCAGTGAGTTACAGAGGGAGAGAACTGGATTCGTTCTTCTTTAAATTTTCTTTTGTGGATTCATTCTTGTAGTCTTAAGTGCAAGTCTTTCCTATTTCCAGACTGTCTTCTGGAAAGGACCAACACAGATGCTTCTATCAGCTGGTTCCCCTGTCAGTCTGATCCTGTGTGCCATCTACCTTTGCTGTCATATCTAGAGATTTGTGGGGAGGAAGAGAGCTGGATCATACTCAGGGAGCTGTTGATTCCAGTTGCCTCTGTTGGCTTTCAAGAATGTGAACTAAGTTGACTTCACTGAATTAGAAGGGAAAAGGAAAAAAGCGGGATTATTCAGTCAAGAATACTGGAGTGAGTTGACATTTCCTCCTCCACAGGATCTTCCCGACCCAGGGATCAAATCTGCTTCTCCTGCATTGGCAGGGGGATTCTTAACCACTGAGCCACCAGGAGAAGACTTTACTCTGCTTTAAAAAGCAAAACTATACTTTATAGGTTTCTTCAAATATAGAAACTCTAAAATGAAAAAGCTGTTTCTTAGATCATGCACAGAACTTTTCAGATGTAAAACCCTGACACTGTTTATATCTTTCTGCTTCACTACATTTTTTAAGTTTAGTTTCAAGTTAAAATGAACTAGATTTGATATCAAAAACTTTATCATCCCACTTGAGATTCAGAGGCTTCCAGGGAAGTTACAGTTTTGGAACTGAAAACCCCTATATTAGGTGCTTCCTAGTTTATAGAGAAACAATTTCAAGGATGAAATATTAGGTCTCTTCATTAGCTTATTATTTGCTAAATTAACATGCAGGAGAAATCATTGAAAGCTAAGTTATGTAAAACGTGGCACCATGTTAATACAGTGCAAAGGTTTGAACTTAGAAGTCAGTGTGTATAAGCTTTTTGGGATATAAACAGAAAAGCTGTATACACTGTCCACAATTTGCAGTTCAGTATTTAATAGAGACTATTCACGTATGGAGTTACAAGAAGTGTCCTCATGCATATGAGTATGCAGAAAACTAGAGGTCTTTTATAAATCTATGTTTTGTCTCACATT
Source organism: Oreotragus oreotragus (assembly GCA_006410675.1). Classification (NCBI taxonomy): domain Eukaryota; kingdom Metazoa; phylum Chordata; class Mammalia; order Artiodactyla; family Bovidae; genus Oreotragus; species Oreotragus oreotragus. The sequence continues at coordinate 316,186 of SJYX01022021.1, forward strand.
AAAATATTACTCTCAGTAAACTAGGAATAGAGGGGAACATTCTCAACCTGATAAAGAACATCTTCAAAAATCTGTAGCTAACATACTTAATGATGAATGACTGAACACCTTTTGCCATGTTTTGTTGGAGTATTGAAGTTTTCTTTGCTCCTCCTTCAGTGGTTTGCAAGACGTGCAATCTGTTTCTCTGTATTAGGTCTACTTTTAATGTCTAGAGTTAATATTTGTATCATTCCCTCTACCATACAAAAAACTAGTTTATTTCACTTTCCTTTATTTGCTTTTATTTTATAAAAATTTTTTAATTTTGAACTTAATTTTACTAATTTTTTGGTTTACCACTGATATGTCTCCTTTGTATCTTAGAATACTTTTGTTTTGTTTTTAATTCTTCAGAGAAGATTTGTGACAAGTTTCCCAAGTCTTTGCCTGAAAGTATCATCACATTTGAATGGTACGTTGGCTGGGTATAGAAGTACGTAGTGAGAATCGTTTTCTTTCCAACTTTGGAGATACGTTCCCGTCATCTTTTGCGTCAGATGCCGCGGGGGCAGAGTCTCACGTGAGACTACTTTTGTTTCTGTTGTTGGGCTGTGCTTTCCGTCTGACCAGTGGTGCAGTTTTGCTTCTGGAAATGCTGTATCAGTGGTTTTCTTGGGCGTTCTGCTTGGTGCACTTGGTTCTTGTCTCCTGTTGCTCATGTGTGCTTGATGCTTGGGGATTGTTAGTTGGGTGCTTAACTGTTTTATTTTTGTTTTTGGAGATTCTCGAGTAGTCTGCAGATACAGTGTCTGAGTAACCTCCAGTTGATGTGGGGGAGGAGCAGAGGGTGGCCTGGTATCTGGTCTTAGTACTTGACAGGCTGTCAGTACACCTCTGCCTCTGTGCCACAGTCACTTCCCCCACCTGGAGCAAATACCCGCGTGTTCATGCTCAATGAGTTACAGAGGGAGAGAACTGGATTCGTTCTTCTTTAAATTTTCTTTTGTGGATTCATTCTTGTAGTCTTAAGTGCAAGTCTTTCCTATTTCCAGACTGTCTTCTGGAAAGGACCAACACAGATGCTTCTATCAGCTGGTTCCCCTGTCAGTCTGATCCTGTGTGCCATCTACCTTTGCTGTCATATCTAGAGATTTGTGGGGAGGAAGAGAGCTGGATCATACTCAGGGAGCTGTTGATTCCAGTTGCCTCTGTTGGCTTTCAAGAATGTGAACTAAGTTGACTTCACTGAATTAGAAGGGAAAAGGAAAAAAGCGGGATTATTCAGTCAAGAATACTGGAGTGAGTTGACATTTCCTCCTCCACAGGATCTTCCCGACCCAGGGATCAAATCTGCTTCTCCTGCATTGGCAGGGGGATTCTTAACCACTGAGCCACCAGGAGAAGACTTTACTCTGCTTTAAAAAGCAAAACTATACTTTATAGGTTTCTTCAAATATAGAAACTCTAAAATGAAAAAGCTGTTTCTTAGATCATGCACAGAACTTTTCAGATGTAAAACCCTGACACTGTTTATATCTTTCTGCTTCACTACATTTTTTAAGTTTAGTTTCAAGTTAAAATGAACTAGATTTGATATCAAAAACTTTATCATCCCACTTGAGATTCAGAGGCTTCCAGGGAAGTTACAGTTTTGGAACTGAAAACCCCTATATTAGATGCTTCCTAGTTTATAGAGAAACAATTTCAAGGATGAAATATTAGGTCTCTTCATTAGCTTATTATTTGCTAAATTAACATGCAGGAGAAATCATTGAAAGCTAAGTTATGTAAAACGTGGCACCATGTTAATACAGTGCAAAGGTTTGAACTTAGAAGTCAGTGTGTATAAGCTTTTTGGGATATAAACAGAAAAGCTGTATACACTGTCCACAATTTGCAGTTCAGTATTTAATAGAGACTATTCACGTATGGAGTTACAAGAAGTGTCCTCATGCATATGAGTATGCAGAAAACTAGAGGTCTTTTATAAATCTATGTTTTGTCTCACATTAAAATATTACTCTCAGTAAACTAGGAATAGAGGGGAACATTCTCAACCTGATAAAGAACATCTTCAAAAATCTGTAGCTAACATACTTAATGATGAATGACTGAATGCTTTCATCTTTATGCTTTGCAAGTTTGGAAACAAGACAAGGATGTTCACTCACCACACTTGTTGGGCGTAGTACTAAAAGGCATACAGAGTGGAAAGGGAGAAATATAACCACCTCAATCTGCAGATGACATGATTTTCTCCATTGAAAATCTCGAGATGTGTATTTACAGAAAAATTCCTGGGAACGATAAGTGAATTCAGCAGGATCACAGGATACAGGATCAACACACAAAAACCAATTGCATCTCTCTATATTAAGAAACACCTGGAGCCTGAAATTAAACACAATAGATTTACAGTCCTATGAAAGAAAATGTATGTATCTAAGAAAACACATGTAACAAAATAATTTATGCTGAAAAATGCAAAATGCTAATGAAGGAAATTTAAAAAGTCTGAAATGAATGGAGAGACGAATCATGTTCATGAATTGGAAAACCGGGTAGTACAGATGTCACTTCTTCCCAATTGATCCACGGGTTTAATCCAGCTCCTGCCACAAGTCCTGCAGAGTTTTTGAGGACATAGACAACTTTATTCTAAAACTTGTGTGGAAAGGCCACGGACCCACAATAGCCAAAACAGTTATGAGAAAGAAGAGCTGGAGAGGAGTCGCTGTTACACCACTCTGGAAGACAGTTTGGCAGTTTCTTATCAAACTAAAGACACACTTCCCATACAACTCTGCAGTTGCACTCCTGGGAGTTTATTTTCACGTGAAAATCTCTATGTGGGTGTTTGTAGGAACTTTATTTGTAATAGTCCCAAACTGGAAACAGGCCACAGGTCCTTCAGTGGGTGAAATTGTGGTGCATCCTTGCCCTGAAATGCTATGCAATAAAAAGGAACAAGCGATTCATTTAACAGCCTGACTGGATCTTAAGAAAATTACACTGAGTGAAAAAATGCCAATCTCAGAAACTTACATAGCGCACAATTCCCATTTATATAACTCTTGAACTAAAATTATAGAGATGGAGAACAGACCTGTAGTTGCCACAGGCTGGAGAGAATAGTGAGTGATGCAGTTATACAGGGATAGCATGAGGGAGTCTTGGGTGATGGAGCACTTCTGTATCTGGTGTCGTTAAATGAATCTGTACCTGGGATGAAATTGCATGGACGCTGCACACAGCTAAGTGGGTGTAAAGCAGGGAAACCCGAATGAGCTCTGTGGAGGACAGTTTCCTAGTTGTGGTGTGCTAGAGTTAAGTAAGCTGTTGCCACGGGGAAAATTAGGTGAAGAGTACATGGGACCTCTCTGTGCTTTTTTTTTGTGGGGGGGGAGCAACTCTTGTGAATCTATACTTATATCAAAATAAAAAGTTAAAAAATACGTACTATTCTTTGCCTAAAGTGAAAGTGAAGTTTCTGAGTCGTGTCCAACTCTTTGCAACCCCATGGACTGTAGCCTACCAGGCTCCTCCGTCCTTGGGATTGTCTAGGCAAGAATACTGGAGTGGGGTGTCATTTCCTTCTCTAGGGGATCTTCCCAACCCAGGGATCGAACCCAGGTCTCCTGCATTGCAGGCAAACGTTTTACCACCTGAGCCACCAGGGAAGCCAAGTATTTCAATGTAGATGTTCCTGAACTGTTGTGTAGGGGTTGTTTTTACTTTATTTTTAACAATAATGCCTTATTATGGTCTGAGAGTGAAGGTCACCATGGCAGAAACACGCTGCATTTTTTCATTGCTACCAAATTATTTTTATATTGTATTTAAAAAAATAAAACCAATTGTAAAACCAGATAATCAGCCAAAAATTATCCTGTATCCATTAAGGCCAGAGCATTTAACCTTCACAGTGTTGAAAATACATACTTGCATTTATTTTGGAGAAGTGGTTCTTAGGTTTTTCTGACTCAGTAATGCCTTAACATCTGATGAAGTCTATGGACACATCTTAGAATTGTGTTCTTTTTAATTATTCTTTTCTTTGTCCTGACTTACTGCATGTGAAGAACATCTCAAAATCCAGTGTGAATTTAAAAATGACTGTCTGGTCTCCCTGAAAAGAATTACCTTTTATTGTCAAAAAGTAGATCAGTAAAACATAAATTCAGACATTCTTGACTGTTAATTTATATGATAATTATATCTTGCATAATATTTGGGAAATCTTGGTGTATTTCAGCCCAGAGCTGTAGTTAAGCTGAGGCCACGTATAATGTGCTTACAGCAGTCATTCCGCAGTCTCTTCTAGTCCTGTGAGAAAATATCTCTACATGCTCTTAACCATGAAAGAGTCTGTCAGAGGGCTTAGGAAATGGGAGCCACCAACAGACCTGTGATTCTAGCATTGTATGTATAAAACATTTAAATATTCTCTCTGACATTTTTTAAAGGATTTCTCCTTCCTATACAGATAGTGCAGCCTAACTTAAACTTTGTGACAGAACTTTGAAATAATCCAAAAAGATGTGAACAGATGAGAGATTTTTTCATAGGTTTCTATCAGTCTGCCACTATAGCTTATATCGTGAATTCCTTGCTTTTATTTCAGACTGGTTACAGAAAAGCTGTTGATGTACTCGCTAAACGCCCTTGCCGGGCTGCACCAAATCTGTGTACAGTGTTGTTTTTCTCAGTTGTCACTTATTAGAGACAGATGTCTTTGTAATGTTTCAAAATTTTTCAACTTGAACCTTTTCTTCCCAGTCAGAATCTGGCTAAATTTTATCTTATTTATTCTTACCCTGTTTGTCATTTGGACATAGGGTCTTGATGAGTGTAGGTTGGAAGACTTTAGGCGTGTGTCAGAGTTTTAGGCCCCAAACTCTGGAATTTGGGATTACCTATTTTTAAGGGAAGATTTATGCCTCTCCTGTGTGTAGGTAAGGAAGTTTGGTCCTTTTTAAAGCAGCACCTTGTTTTACTCTAAAAAGGAGACATAGAACCTACTTGTGTGAGTGTGCCCAGCATGAGCTGCACTGGACTCTGGGGCTCAGGCCTAGTCACACAGGTAGCATCTGTTTGCCGAGAAGTGAAAGGCACATCCGTAGAAATGTGGCACACGCCTTCCACAACCCAACTGAAGCACAGGGTCACATGTTCTGAAAGGTACTTTTTCAAAGTATAGTGCCGTCACTTGTCATATAAAACCAAAAGAAAAAATGAAAATCCTTCCCTAAACTTTCTGAAGTTTCACATGCCTAGGAGAAATGAAAATATTTTCAGAAATCACAATTAAAAATTGTTCTGGCATGAGCCCTTTGTAAGTAAAAGCACTTGATTTAGTTTTAGTTCTGTCTTCACAGTGCTTTGGCTTTAAATGTGAATGTTGTTTAATTTGAGAAGGAGGAAGCAATGCCTGGAGTAAAATCTTTTGGGTTTTATAAATAAACTTATTGAATTTAATGTCTCGAAGGAAGATTCTTGAGCAGGAAGTGTCAGGTGTGGTATAGTCTTATAGGTACCCTGTAGATGGGGTTTTTTAGGCTAACTCAACTGTCGATTTCTTAATGAAAGGTTTGAGAAACATGATAGAAATGATTTGCGTGTGTTTGATGTTTTCCTTATTGCCTTTTTAGCCATGGTATATATTGTTCTTACTGTGTGATAAGGTCAGATCAAATGAAACAGATGACTCTGTTTTGGAAAGTATAACGTACCGTTGAGTGGTATGGTGAGATTTAAACCGGTGGTTCTTACCTTGTCACTCATCAGTTTCACTTGGGGGGAGATTTTAAAAAGACAAAGGAAAAAAAAAACAACCTTGCCTGGGCAGCTCTGCTAGAGATTCTGATTCTGAGAGTTGTTGGGTGAGGCCCCCCACCAGAAGCTTCATGAGATTCCGATAAACATCCAGCCTTGCCTGCCACTGATTTGAATCCATAGAATCAAATGTTTTCAGCCACTAGTGAAAAGATAGATTCCCAGTATTCTAATGTTCTTTAGAGAATCAGTAAGGAAAAAAAAAATTTTTTTAACTTTTAGGTTCAAAAGTGAGACTGTGGATTCATTTTGATGTTGACAATGGAGCTTAATTTCTCCCCTCCACCTCCCCCCCCCCCCC
>SJYX01022021.1:345794-360408 GCA_006410675.1 Oreotragus oreotragus
TTTTTTTTTTTTTTTTTTTACAATTTATATGGAAAGATATGAATTTGCTATATCTCATTTACATATGTGTTAATGGTTAGATTTGGTTACAGTAGTAGCATTAGACATTGTCAGTATTTTAAAGACAAAGTTTTTAAACTATCCTGATATTTATGTTTGTGTGTTTTATTGGAGTGGAAATGCTTAACAACGTTGTTAGTTTCTGCCGTTGAGCGAAGCGAGTCATCTTCTGTACACGTGTCCCCTCCCTCGTGAGCCCCCTCCCACCCCCCTCGCACCCCAGCCCTCTGGGCCGTCGCAGGGCGCCAGGCTGAGCTCCCTGAGCTTTGCAGCAGGCCCCCGCCGGCTGGCTGCTTTACGCGTGGTGGTGGTTTCATGTCCCAGTCTCCCAGCTCGTCCCGCCCTCCCCTTCCCTGCTGTGTCCGCATGCCATTCTCTGGGTCTGGGATTCTGTTCCTGCCCTGGAACTAGGTTCATCAGTACTGTTTTTCTAGATTACACAAACGTGTTAATATACGATGTTTGGTTTTCTCTTTTTAACTTACTTCATTCTGTACGACAGGCTCTAGGTCCATCCACATCTCTAAACATGATTTTAAAGATTTGTCCCTTTTCATGGTTGAGTTTTGTTCCTTTTTGTCCCTTTTCATGGTTGAGTAGTGTTCTCCCTTTTCATGGTTGAGTAGTGTTCCATGCATACATGTACCACATCTTCTTTATCCAGTCATTTGTCGATGGACATCTGGGTTGTTTCCATGTCTTGCCTGTTGTAAATGGTGCTGCAGTTATGGTTTTATGCCCAGGAGTGGGATTGCTTGGTCATATGGGAGTTTTATTTTTAGTTTTTTAAGAAACCTCCATACTACTGAAGGAGATCAGCCCTGGGATTTCTTTGGAGGAATTGATGCTGAAGCTGAAACTCCAGTACTTTGGCCACCTCATGTGAAGAGTTGACTCATTGGAAAAGACTCTGATGCTGGGAGGGATTGGGGGCAGGAGGAGAAGGGGACGACCGAGGATGAGATGGCTGGATGGCATCACGGACTCGATGGACGTGAGTCTGAGTGAACTCCGGGAGCTGGTGATGGACAGGGAGGCCTGGCGTGCTGCAATTCATGGGGTCACAAGGAGTCGGACGTGACTGAGCGGCTGAACTGAACTGATGCTGTTCTCCATATATACTGTTCTCCCTTGTATCAGTCAGTGCAAGACTGTTGCCTTTCCTCCACTCTCTCTCCAGCACTGTTTGTAGATTTAAAAAATGCTTCTGTGTCTTCATGGCTGTGAGAGGCTTTCTCTAGTCAGAGGCAGCGGGAATTCACTCTGTTGCGGCGCGGGGCTGCTTGTGGTGGCCTGTCTTGCTGCAGAGCACAGGCTCTGGAGCATGATGCACGAGCTTAGTTGCCCTGTGACATGTGGGAGCTTCCCAGACCAGGGTCGCATCTGTGTCCCCTGCATTGGCAGGCAGATTCTTGACCCCTGGACCACCAGGGAAGTCCCTGTGTGTAGAGTTTTTGATGGTGGCCATTCTGACTAGTGTGAGGGGTACTGCACTGCAGTTTTTGTTGACATTTCTATAGCAGTGATTTTGGGCGTTGTTTCCTGTGCCTCTTGGCCATCTGTGGGTCTTCTTTGGAGGAATGTCTGTTTACCACTTCTTCCCATTTTTGATTGGGTTCTTTACTGTTTTTAAAAAATTTTTTTGCTATTGAGCTGCATGAACTGTTTGTATATTTTGGAGATAAATTGTTTGTAGCTTCATTTGAAAATATTTTCTCCCATTCTGAGGGTTGTCTTTTCATCTAGTTTATGGTTTCCTTTTTTGTGCCAAAGAGTTTAATTAGGTCCCATTTGTTAATTTTTGTTTTTATTTTTGTTATTCTAGGTGGTGGGTCAAAAAGGGTCTTGCTGTGATTTATGTCAGAAACTATTCTGCCTATATTTTTCTCTAAGAGTTTTATAGTGTCTGGTTTTACATTTATGTCTTTTACCCATTTTGAGTTTATTTTTGTGTATGGTGTGTGAGAGTGTTCTGATTCCATTTTTTTACATGTAGCNTTATTCTAGGTGGTGGGTCAAAAAGGGTCTTGCTGTGATTTATGTCAGAAACTATTCTGCCTATATTTTTCTCTAAGAGTTTTATAGTGTCTGGTTTTACATTTATGTCTTTTACCCATTTTGAGTTTATTTTTGTGTATGGTGTGTGAGAGTGTTCTGATTCCATTTTTTTACATGTAGCTGTCCACTTTTCTTCATTGTATGTTTTTCCTCCCTTGTCTTAGGTTAATTGACCATAGGTTTATTTCTGGGCTTTCTGTCCTGTATCATTGATTTGTATTTCTGTTTTTCCATCAATACCATACTGTCTGGATTACTGTAGCTTTTATAGTACAATCTGAAGTTGGGGAGCCTGATCCTCTAGCTCTGTTTTTTCTTTCTCAAGATTCCTTCGGCTGTTTGGGGTCTTTTGTGTTTCCATATAAATTGTAGAATTTTTTGTTCTAATTCTGTGCAAAGGTGCCATTGATAATTTGATAGGGATTGCACTGAATCTGTAAATTATTTTGGGTAGTATAGTCATTTTCACAATATTGATTCTTTGCATCCAAGAACATGGTATATATATCCTTCTGTTTGTATCATCTTTGATTTCTTTCATGAGTGTTTTATAGTTTTCTGAATATAGGTCTTTTGCCTCCTTAGGTAAGTTTATTCCTAGGTATTGTATTCTTTTTGTTGTGATGGTAAATGGGATTGTCTCCTTAATTTCTTTTTCTCTTCTTTCATTGTTAGTGTGTAGGAATGCAAGAGACTTCTGCGCATTAATTTTGTATCCTGCAACTTTACCACATTCACCGATTAGCTCTAGTAGTTTTCTGGCATTATCTTTAGAATTTTCTATGTGTAGTGTCATTTCATCTGCAGTGACAGTTTTACTTTTTCTTATCTGGATTCCTTTTATTGCTTTTTCTTTTCTGATAGCTGTGGCTAGGACTTCCAAAACTGTTGAGTAATAGTGGTGAGAGTGGACATCCTTGCCTTGCTCCTGATTTTAGAGGAAATGCTTTCGTTTTTCACCACTGAGAACATTTACTCTGGATTTTTTGTCTATGGGCTTTGTTATATTGAGGTAGATTCCCTCTCTGCCTCTTTTCTGGAGTTTTTTTTTTTTTAATCATAAATAGGTATTGAATTTTGTCAAAAGTTTTTTCTGCATCTATTGAGATCATCTAATTTTTATTGTTTAATTTGTTAATATGGTATATCACATTGATTTGCATATATTGAAGAATCTTTGCATCCCTGGCATAAATCCCACTTGATTGTGCGGTGTGATTCTTTTATTGTATCGTTAAATTTTGTTGAGGACTTTTGTGTCCATGTTCATCAAGAATATTGGTCTGTAATTTTCTTTTTTTGTGATATCTGTGTCTGTTTTGATATTACAGGATGGTGGCTTTGTAGAATAAGTTTGGAAGTGTTCCTCCCTCTGCAATTTTTGGGAAGAGTTTGAGAAAGATGGGTGTTAGCTCTTCTCTAAATGTTTGATAGAATTTGCCTGTGAAACCTTTTGTATGTTGGAAGACTTTTGATTATAGTTTCAAATTCATTGCTTGTGATTGACCTGTTTATATTTCTAGTTCTTCCCAGTACGGTATTAGAAAGTTGTACCTTTCTGAAAATTTGTCCATTTCTTCAAAGTTGTCCATTTTATTGGCATATAGTTGCTTGTAGTAGTCTCATGACTGTATTTCTGCCATGTCAGTTCTAATTTCTCCTTTTTCATTTCTAATTTTATTGATTTGAGTCCTTTCCCTTTTTTTTTTTTTAATGATTCTGGCTAAAGGTTTATCAGTTTTAAATTCTGAGAGAAATGGGAATACCAGATCACCTGACCTGCCTCTTAAGAAATCTGTATGCAGATCAGGAAGCAACAGTTAGAATTGGACATGNTTTGGCCACCTCATGAGAAGAGTTGACTCATTGGAAAAGACTCTGATGCTGGGAGGGGTTGGGGGCAGGAGGAGAAGGGGACGACAGAGGATGAGATGGCTGGATGGCATCACGGACTCGATGGACGTGAGTCTGAGTGAACTCCGGGAGATGGTGATGGACAGGGAGGCCTGTCGTGCTGCGATTCATGGGGTCACAAAGAGTCGGACACGACTGAGCGACTGAACTGAACTGATTATCTCAAAGAACCAACTTTTAGTTTTACTGATATTTGCTGTTTTCTCTATTTCTGTTTCATTTTTCCTACTCTGATCTTTATGATTTCTTTCCTTTACTAACTGTGTTTTGTTTTCCTTTCTCTAGTTGCTTTAGGTGTAAGATTAGATGGTTTCTTTGCGGTTTTTCTTGTCTCTTGAATTGCTGTGAATGTCCTCTTTCTGCTTTTTCTGTGTCACATTGGTTTTGTGTAATCATTTGGGTCATGTTTTCATTGTCATTTGCTTGTATTTTTATTTATTTATTTTTTGATTCCTTCAGTGATCTCTTGGTTATTCAGCGCACTGTTTAGCCTCCATATGTTTGTGTTTTTTTTACAGGGTTTTTGTTTGTTTGTTTGTTTTGTTTGTTTTCCTGTGATGATTTCTAATCTCATAGCATTGTGGTCAAAAAAGATGCTTGATATGATTTCAGTTGTTTTAAATTTTTCAAGGCTTGATTTGTGATCAAGATGTGATCTGTTCTGGAGGATGTTCCGTGTGCACTTGAGCAGGAAGTGTATTCTGCCCTTTCAAGTGGAATGTCCTATAAATATCAATTAAATCTGCATGGTCTATTGTGTAATTTAAGGTTGTGTTTCTTTGTTTTCTGTCTGCATTATCTGTCCATTGGTGGAAGTGGGGTGTTGAAATCCCTCTCCACTATTATTGTAAAGTCTGTTTTATCTAAGGGTATTACTACTCCAGCTTTGATTTCCATTTGCGTGAAACGTCTTTTTCCATCCCCTCATTTTCAGTCTGTATATGTCTGGTTCTGAAGTAAGTCTCTTGTAGATGTACATGTACATGGGTATTGTTTTTGTATCCGTTCAGCCAGTCTGTTTTTTGATTGGAGCGTTTAATCCATTTATAGTCAAGGTAATTATCGGTATGTATGTGCCTGTTACCATTTTAAAAATGGCTTTGGTTTGTTTTTGTGGGTCTTTTCCTTCTCTTCTGTTTCTGCCTAAAGCAGTTCCTTTCAGCATTTGTTGTAAAGCTGGTTTGGTGTTGCTAAAGTCTTTTAGCTTTTGCTTGTCTGTAAAGCTTTTGATTTCTCTCTGCCACTCTCTCTGGCCTGCATAATTTCTGCCGAAAATCAGCTGATAACCTTATGGGGATTTTTTTGTACGTCATTTGTTGCTTTTCCCTTTCTGTGTTTAATACTTTTTCATTGAATTTAATTTTTGTTAGTTTGAATTAGTTTAAATTTTGTTAGTTTGTTAGCTTTGTTATCTTGGTGTGTGTCTCCTTGGGTTTATCCTGCCTGGCAGAGGTCCCTAACCCAGATGCACATGCAGAGCTTCATCTGCCGCTCCCATTGCTCACGTGACCGCCTGGACCACCTCCTCGCCCACAGTCCATGGAAAAATTACCTTCAGTGAAACTGGGCCTGGTGCCAGAAAGGGCTGGAAAGCCCTGCTGTGTGGGACTCGGTGCTTCCTGAACTTGGGCAGCTGTCTCTTTCTCAGGGAAGTTTTCATCTGTGACCTCTTCAGATATTTTCTCAGACTCTTTCTCTTCCTCAGGGCCCTTGCCATTTGAATGGTGGTTAGTTTAATGTTGTCCCAGAGGTCTCTGAGACTGTCCTCAAGTCTTTTCTTTCTTATAAATTCTGCTCCTCAGCAGTTATTTCGACATTTTGTCTTCCAGCTCACTTATTTCTTCTTCTGCTTCAGTTATTCTGCTGTTGATTTCTTTAATGTGTTTTTCATTTTAGTTATTGTGTTGTTTATCACTGTTTATTCTTTTGTTCTTGTAGGTCCTTGTTACACATTTCTTATATTTTCTCCATCTGTGTCTCCATTCTATTTCTGAAATTTTGGACCATCTTTGCTCTCATTTCTGTTAATTCTTTTTCAGGTAGCTTGCCTATCTCCTCTCCTTTATTTTGTCTTGTAGGTGTTATCTTGTTCTTTCATAGTGACATGTTTTTTTGTCGTCTCACTGTTTTGATGGGTGAAGCTGTGTTCCTGTCTTAGTGTTGTCTGGGTTGAGACATTCGGCACTGGAGTTTGCAGGCGGCTGGGTAGAGCCAGGTTGGGCTGTAGAGGCAGGGTCTTGCTGAGGGTGGGGCCTAGGCTCAGGACCCCTGTGCAGGGAAATAGGTCCTTGTGGGGGAGGTGCGGGGGACGGAGCTTAGGGTCTATGTAGCTGGAAGGGAGATGTTTGGCCGGGACCCCAGCAGGCTTGCCAGAACCCAAGCAGGTGTGGAAAATGCTGGCTGGCTCCCCTCTAATTCCCCAACCCCCATGAAGGTCTTCCTCTTCCTTGCAGAGCTTCTTACAGTGAGCGGGCACCCTGAACGTGGGAAGCCCGCCCCTCCCCCAGCTGCCCCTTAGGGGCCCCAGCCCGTCTCACCTCTACTCTTCCTCTCCCCTCTCCCTGCCTCCCGTTATCCCCCAGGATCTGCAAGGCTGGAGAGGGCCTCGGAGGACCCAGCAGGGCCCCAGTGCCCGAGTGGGCAGCAGAAGCACTGGCCGCATCCCCTTCTGGTCCTCCTGCCCCCTGAGGTCCCCCCTCTGTCCTGATGCCCTCACCATGAGGGAGCCCCGTCAAGCCTGGGAACCTCTCCCCTGCTTCAGCTGTCCCTCAGGGTCGCGGGTCCCACCACCTCCGGTTCTCCTCCCCTCCCAACCCCCTGCACTCCACCTGGTCATGAAGGGGCTCCTAGCCCCCTGAGGTCCCCCCTCTGTCCTGATGCCCTCACCATGAGGGAGCCCCGTCAAGCCTGGGAACCTCTCCCCTGCTTCAGCTGTCCCTCAGGGTCGCGGGTCCCACCACCTCCGGTTCTCCTCCCCTCCCAACCCCCTGCACTCCACCTGGTCATGAAGGGGCTCCTGCTGCCCACTTAGGTGCCAGGTTCCGGCATCAGTGCCTGTAGTGCCCTGGTTGCGAGGAGACACAAGCTCTGCCTCCTCCTACCTGCCGTCTTGACTCCGCCTCAGTGTTTATGCATTTTTATTGGAAGCAGTTTAAAATCGCCTCCTCCTTTGGGGAGGAGACAGCCAAGTATACATTATAAACAAAAATGTGAATTTCCATCCTTGTGTAATGAACATCAGTGGAAGGGTTACTTTACAGTAAATTTCTAGGTTAGACCATTGTGTACCATGAAGGACACGTGCATTGAAGGGAGAATAATTGTAATTACCACTTGTTCACAGTGGCTTGAAAGTTGGAGCAGGTGACCAGAAATAGCAGGTTCATGTTGTACAAATTGGTTTAAGTTAAACATCAGCTATATAATTTTCTTTAAAAATCCTAACAAGGTATTCCTAGAGCTGAGGTTATAAATTTTTCTCACTGACTATTTTAGAAACAGGTGCAAGTAGCCACCATTTCTGATTGTTGACTTTGAGTGGAGATGGCCCTTTGGGTTCCAGAATCAAGATAAAGAAATGTGGGTCAGTGAGTGGAGTGGAATCCTAAGCTGCCTGCTGTCCTGGGGCAGTAAAATGATTCATGCATCCAACAAGCAATGCCAGGTGACCTCTTGAGGACACTGCAGAGCCAAGGGTTTGAACTGAGGGGTCCTCAGGTCCTTTTCATTCTCATTTTCCTAAATGTTTTAATTTTAGTAGATTTCCCCACCTCCTTCAATAATTTCTACTGGGAAAATTAATAAAATTTATTGTACATACAGGAAAATCACAGTGTGTGTAACTTTTGGGTTTCTGCATTTATTGCCCTTTTTGTTTAGCTTGGACCAAGGAAAAGATTTTATTAACAAGTTTTAATTCCCATGGAACCTACATAATTTTGAGTGTTTAACCTTAAGTAAAAACAGCAGTGGAGTGTTAACAGATGTGGTGCCCAAGGCCATGTGCCTTGTCACTTGCTCTCTTCTCAGCCTTTCGTGGTCTAGAAAGCTTCTTGAATTGATGTTGTGTTACTTGAATGTTGATATTATCATGTGTACACTTTTAGTTTTTGGATTAAATGAATGATTTATGATGTCCTTCCTAAATGGAGTCATTCTTCTTTCATCTGAAAGAAACATCATTTTTCCATTTCAGTGATGGCTTCATTTTTTATTTAGTGGCAAGAAGTAGCAGGTTATTTGTTGTTATAGGAGTTAGTGTAATGCTGGAGTTTTGAAGGTCCTCAGATTATCAGCTGGTCCAGCTTTAAAGCTAGTACAGGCGCCTGTGCAGGAGATTAGGTGGATGATTACTCAGCCTTTCCTGAAATACTTAGAGTGGTAAGAAACTTACTGACTTTTCCAGTCTTCTTATGACAGCATCTGCTATTGAAGTCAGGTGAGCCCTCCCGGTTGCTTATCCCTTCAATCCCAGTTCTTTCCTCTGAAGTAATACATGACCAGTCTTTCTCCTCACTGACATCCCAGCCCAGGAACATTTTTCTCCTCATGAGCTTTAATTTTCTTGTCTGTTACATGATTTGGTTACCTAACCAGGATTGAGGTTTAAGGGCAACCTGGACAATCGTGACCTTAGGCAAAACCCTTTCCATGTTTCAGAGTATTAATATCTTAGTTTTATCTCTGGTGTATCATGTAATGGGAAAAATGGCAGTGTGTGTCCATAGAGTTGGGAATCCTGGTGGGTACTTTAAATTTCTATTCTTGTCACTAAGAAATGAATTCATTTCTTCATTGAACATTTACTGACTGTTCGCTATGTGTCTGACACTTGGATCTTAAGTGATTATAAAAACAGAGTAAGACAGATACCTTCTCTGCCTGATTGGGGCTTAACTTCCCTTCCCTAGATCTTTTTACTTTGAGTTATAAATGGTTTTTTAAAATTTCTATTTTCTTTAAATTTTTTTATATTTATTGGAGTAAAGTTGATTGACCATGTTGTGCTAGTGATTTAGTTATACATATCAATTCTTTTTTCAGATTCCTTTCCTATATACATTATAGGGCTTAACTTCCCTTCCCTAGATCTTTTTACTTTGAGTTATAAATGGTTTTTTAAAATTTCTATTTTCTTTAAATTTTTTTATATTTATTGGAGTAAAGTTGATTGACCATGTTGTGCTAGTGATTTAGTTATACATATCAATTCTTTTTTCAGATTCCTTTCCTATATACGTTATTACAGAGTATTGAGTAGAATTCCTTGTGCTGTATAATAGATCCTTATTGATTATCTGTTGTGTGTGTGTATTTGTGTGTATACATTAAGCCTAATCTCCTAATTTTTCCCATATAAAGTGATGTTATATGATGCTTATCTTTGTCTGTCTGACTTTTGTACTATGATGATGTCCAGGTCTATTCAAGTCACTGCAAGTGGCATTGTTTCTTTTTTATGACTAAGTAGTAGTCAGTTGTAATACATACGCACCACATCTTCTTTATTAATCCAGCAGTGGATATTTAGGCTGTTTCTGTTTTGCCCATTATAAATAGTTTGAAAAAAAAAAAAACAAAAAACATGGGATTGCATGTATCTTTTAAAAGTACGGTTTTCTTCAGATTTATGCCCAGGAGTGGGATTGCTGGAACATTTGGTATCTCTGTTTTTAGTTTTTCAAAGAACCTCAGTACTGTTCTCCATAGTGACTGTTGATCAGTTTACATTCCGACTAACAATGTAGGAAGGCTCCCTTTTCTTCACACCCTCTCCAACATTTATTGTTTGTACACTTTCTGATGATGGCCATTCTGACTGTTGTGAGGTGATACTTTTAATTAGTTTTGATTTGCATTTCTCTAATAATTAGTGATGTTGAGCATTTTTTCATGTGCTTTTTGGACATCTGTATGTCTTCTTGGGAGAAATCTATTTAGATCTTCTGTCCATTTTTTTTTTTTTTAATACATTGAATTGTATGAGCTGTTTGTATATTTTGGAAGTTAATCTCTTGTTGGTCAGATCATTTGCAAATGTTTTCTCCCATTCTGTGGATTGTCTTCTTTTTTTTTTTAATGGTTTCCTTTAAGTTTAATTGGGACTTCCCAATTGGCTCAGACAGTAAAGTGTCTGTCTACAATATGGGAGACCTGGGTTTGATCCCTGGGTCGGGAAGATTCCCTGGAGAAGGAAACGGCAACCCACTCCAGTACTCTTGCCTAGAAAATCCCGTGGATGGAGAAGCTTGGTGCAGGCTCCTGTCCATGGGGTCACAAAGAGTCGGGCATGACTGAGCGACTTCACTTCACTTTAAGTTTAGTTAGATCCCTCCCCCACTTTTTTTTTCATTACTCTAGGAGGTGGATCCAAGAAGATTTTCCTGCAATTTATGCCAAAGAATATTCTCATATTTTCTTCTAAGACTTTTACAGTATTCAGCCTTACCTTTAGATCTTTTATTCGTTTTGAGTATATTTTTGTGTATGGCGTTAGAGAGAGTTCTGATTCCATTCTTTTAGGCGTAGCTGTCCAGTTTTCCCAGCACCGCTAATTGAAGAGACTCTCTTTCCCTTACTGTGTGTTCTTGCCTGCTTTGCCATAGATTAATTGACTGTAGGTACATGGGTTCATTTCTGGACTTTCAGTCCTGCTGATCTGTAAGCCTGTCTTTGTGCCAGGTACCATATGGTTTTGATTATTGTGTCTTTATAGGATTGTCTGAAGTCAGAAAGCTTGATTCCTCCAGCTCTGTTTTTCTTTCTCATGACTGCTTTGGTTTTTCGGGATCTTTTGTGTTTCCACATAAATTTTAAGATTTTTTTGTTCTAGGTCTGAAAATATGCCATAGGTAATTCGGTAGGGATTGCATTCAGTCATTGGATAGTATAGTCATTTTGACAATATTGTTCTTCCAATCCAAGAACATGGCGTATCTTTCCGTCTGTCTGTGTCATATTTGGTTTCTTTCATCGGTTTATAGTTTTCAGATTATAGATCTTTTGTTTCCTTATGTAGGTTTATTCCCAGGTGTTACTCTTTTTGATGCAATGGTGATGAGATCGTTGCCTTAATTTCTCTTCTGATCTTCTGTTGTTGGTGTATAGAGATGCAGGAGGTTTCTGTGTATTCGTTTTGTGTCCTGCAGCTTTACTGATTTCATTGATGAGCTCTAATAGTATTCTCGCAGCATATTTAGGATTCTCTGTGTGTGATACCATCTCAGCTGCAAGCAGTGACAGTTTAACCTTGTTTCCAGCTTGTATCCCCTTTCTTTTTCTTCTCTGATTCTTCCGGCTAGGTCTTCCAAAACTATGTTGAATAAAAATGGCAAGAGTAGACATCCTTGTCTTGGTCTCGATCTTAGAGGAAATGCTTTCAGCTTTTCACTGTTGAGAATGATGTTATCTGTGTGTTTGTCATAAATGGCCTTTATTATATTGAGGTAGGTTCCCTCTGTGCCCACTTTCTGGAGAGTTTTTATCATAAATGAGTGTTGGATTTTGTCAGAAGCTTTTCCTTGCATCTATTGAGATGATCATCTGGTTTTTATTCTTCAGTTTGTTAATGTGGTATATTACACAGATTGATTTATGAATATTGAAAAATCCTTGCATCCCTGGGATAAATCCTACTTGATCATTGTTGAATTCAGTTTGCTAGTATTTTGTTGAGAATTTTTGTATCTGTGTTTATCAATGATACTGGCCCATAATTTTCTTTTCTGTGATATCTTTTTCTGGTTTTGGTGTCAATGTGATCTTGGCCTCTTATAATGAGTTTGGGAGTTTTCCTTTCTCAGGAATATTTTGAAATATTTTCTGAAGGACAGATGTTAACTCTTCTCTAAATGCTTCATATAATTCACCTGTGAAGCCATCTGTTCCTGGACTTGTGTTTTGGAGCTTTTGGGTTTTTTTTAATCACAGTTTCAATTCCATTATTTGTCATTGGTCTGTGCCTTGCTTCTGTTTCTTCCTGGTTCAGCCTTGGAAGATGGTACCTTTCTAAGGATTTGTCCAGTTCGTTTCGGTTGTGCTTTTTATTGGCAGACACCTGCTTATAGTAGTCTCTCGTGATCCTTTGTATTTTATGGTGTCTGTTATAACTTTTCCTTTTTCATTTCTGATTTTATTGGTTTGAGCCTTTTTATGTTTTTCCTTTTCTGGTTAAAGGTTCATCAATTTTCTTTATCTTTTCGAAGAACCAGGTTTTTGTTTTATTGATCTTTGCTATTAGTTTCTTCATCCCTGTTTCATTTATTTCTGACCTGATGTTTATGCTTTCTTTCCTTCTACCTTTTCTGTTTGTCTTCTGAAGTAAGACTGTCTTGCTCTCAACTTCCTTCTTTGAACTGCTGCTGTTGCGTCCCGTAGGTTTTAGATCGTCGTTTTCATTTTCACTTGTTTCTAGGTTTTTTGCCTGTTCAAAATAAACCTGACAGTCTCCTTTTATTCCTCTGAATGTTTTTAGCTTTCTTCTTGATGTAATATTTAACAACATGTCTCTGGTTGGCAGATATATGGAGTCTGGGAGTGATCCTTTTCATGTTGGTATGTGGGCAGCCACCCTTTCAAGAGGCCAATGACAGCGAGACGTTGACCATGATCATGGATTGCAAATACACAGTGCCCGCCCACGTGTCCAAAGAGTGTAAAGAGTAAGTAAGACGGATACAAAGTGCATGTGTGTCTTCGTTCATTTCGACTTTTGAACCCAGTGTTTCTACTCTTGGTAAGGGTGTTTTGGGAGTTAACCCCAGAATATGATCTGAAATTTAATGTTGGAGAACATAATGTATTAGTCTGTGTTTCAGATAAGCTAGTTTTCAAGAAACCCATTATATGCCTCCTCAGTCTCCAGGAGTGGTGGGTTATTTTCACTTGAAGAATTGCAGTAAGAACTACTTTCTGTTTTGGCTCCTGGAATTATTTAAAGCTCCAGAGAAGAGTTAGGGGATTTGCTTTCCTGAAATAGACTATCAACACACCATTTTTGGGTTTACAGAGCGTGCCTCATAATTTTATTCATGTACTCCTCCCCACAGTTGACTAAGAGCTCTGTTTGGTTCATGTGACTATAGGAAGAGTACATGCAAGCTGATTATTTGGAATTTAAAGTACTCTATATAGCACTGTGATGTATATAGTGGTAAATTCATAATGAAATAAAAGTTGGAAGTTGGAAATGGAAATGGAAGTTGGAAATACTGTTGGAAGTTCAGTATTTCGTTGATTTAAAGTTGTTAATTTCTCCCATCATTTGATATGAAGGAAATCTGATAGTTTGAGGAATCTTCTCTACAAGTGGATCTCTATCTTAGGCCATAGTTAAGAACTTAGGAATTCAAACTCTCAAGATTCAAATACTAGTTTCTCAGTTTACTAATGATGTGAGAATGGTAGAACCTACCTTACAGGGTTATTGTGGAAATGAAATGAATTAATGTATATAAAGCTGTAGCTCAGTCTTAGCACTTAAGTAGCACTCAGAATGAACATTGGTGGTGATTATCATCGTCATCATCCTTATGCCCTGACTGTTACTATTCTCTACCCCAGGAAGCAGGCTGCTGTCTGTGGGTGTATGTTGTGTTAGATGTTTGTATATCAGGAGTATCTTCATAGCCGCTTCTGAGAAAAAAAAAAAAAAACCAGAGTAAGTTATTTTTATGTTGACATATATCATTCAGAAGAACGGATAAAATATATATGTGATAAAGTGAGCACCTTTGTACCCAGTAGCCAGCTCAAGAAAAGAAACAATTCTAATATTTTAGAAGCCTCTTCTTGGCATCTCTTTCTCAGAGGGATTATCTTTAATTAATCATAGGACCGTTCAGTTTCTCCTTTTTCCTGTGTCAGTTTTGCTAAGTTTTGTTTTTTAAGGAACTTATCCAATTTATCTAAATTATTAAATTTCTTAGCCTCAAGTATTTATAACGTCCTCTAATTATATTTTTAAAGCCCATAGACTAGTGGATTTGTTGTCCTTTTTTCATTCTANGGATTATCTTTAATTAATCATAGGACCGTTCAGTTTCTCCTTTTTCCTGTGTCAGTTTTGCTAAGTTTTGTTTTTTAAGGAACTTATCCAATTTATCTAAATTATTAAATTTCTTAGCCTCAAGTATTTATAACGTCCTCTAATTATATTTTTAAAGCCCATAGACTAGTGGATTTGTTGTCCTTTTTTCATTCTAGTATTGACTTTTTTGCCTTCTTCTATTTTTGCTTTCTCTGTCTTGGTCTTGATCAGGCTTGCCTGAAGTTTGTTCATTTTAATGTTGCTAAGATCTGTCTTTTGTTTTTCTTGATTTACTGTTGTATTTTTTTTTTGCTTGTTTGTTTTATGCTACTGATATTCTTTTGTCTCTGTTATTTCCTGCTACCTACTTCATGGGCTAGTTCTTTTTTCCATTTTCTTATGTTGAATATTCCATAAATTTTTCTTTTCTAATGTAGTAGTTAAGCACCATTTTACCTGCATCCCACTAGTTTTGGTTTATAGTCCTTTTGTTATTCAGTTCTGATTGTTGTCTAGTTTCCATGTGTTTTATCTAACCCATTACTTTTTATTATT
>SJYX01022021.1:370772-388215 GCA_006410675.1 Oreotragus oreotragus
CTGCCGGGCGGCTCGGGCGGCGCCCCGGGCGGCACGTCGGGCAGTGCGCGCCGCTGCGCCGGGCCCGGCTCGTCCACGTCCACGCAGCTGGCCGCGCGCGGCGCCGGGGAGCTGGTGGAGAGCCTCAAACTCATGGGCCTCTGCCTCGGCTCGCAGCTGCACGGCAGCGCCAAGTACATTCTCGACCCGCAGAGCGGCCTGTCCTTCTCCAGCGTGAAGGTGCAGGAGAAGTCCGCCTGGAAGATGTGCATCGGCTCTGCCGGCGGCGTGGCGCCCGTCCCGGCCGGGGGCGGCATGAAGTTCTTCTCCGACCACGTGGTGGACACCACCGCGGAGTTGGACCGGATAAAGAGCAGGAACCTGAAAAACAACGTGCTCCAGCTACCTCTGTGCGAAAAGACCATCTCTGTGAACATCCAGCGGAACCCCAAGGAGGGGCTGCTGTGCGCCTCCAGCCAGGCCAGCTGCTGCCACGTCATCTGAGCTCCGCGCGCCTCCTGCTCAGAGCGGCCAAGACCGGCTCACGCCACTGGTCCCCTTTTGGTTTTCCTCTCTTAAAGCGGGCAGTTATTTATTACTCTGTCGTTTGTGCGCCTGACAACGTGACAAATGCATGGTCTTTGTGCATGCTGCTAGACACTGCTTTTCTCTTCCAGCCGAAAAGTCGCGTGTCATTTTTACATTTATAATCTTAATGTGGATGATCAGGACTAAATTAAAATGTATATTTGGAACCTAATATCCATGGAGCACTTAGAAATTTGATGTTCTGCACTTAACTTGAGAAAATGCTTTTCCTTGTGAAAAATCTAAATTCCCGACCCGACCTTCAGTGACATGGAAACTCCGTGCTCTGAGGCATACTCTGGTGTCTGAGACAGAACCAAAGCAATAACCTTGTGATGCCGGTAGGCCTGGAGCCCGCGAGCGCGGGGTGCCCAGTCTCCAGGGCCTGTGCGGAGCAGAGTGCAGCAAGTGTCTGCACCGACAACCAGAAAACCATGATTTCAGCATAACCCACACCTGTTTGTCTTAAGCTATAGTGTGGAAACAGTTTGGGCTCTTAAAATTTAACTGAAAAAGGTGTTCTTGTGTTGTACTAGGTGAGAAAGTACATAGATTTATAAGGCAGCTTCCTCCGTAGTGGTCAGTCACAAGCAGACAATCTCATTTTGTAATGTGATAAAGTGAACTGAAGATGTCTTAACTCGACTTCTAGAGTGTGTGTCTGTCTAACAGAACAAAAGGATGCTTGGTGTAAATTCTCCTGAGGAGGGCGTACCCCAGGCTTCCTGGACAGCCATGTAGGTAGAAGAAACGCTAGGGCCTAAATAACATGGAAGCAAAGGTGTTGGCAAAGTCAAAACCCCATTAAAAAAAAAAAATTGGGTATTTGATTTTTAGGACTTTGATAATTAGGTTGTCTGTTGGTAACTTCCATTCTTTTATGTCCTTTCGCTCAACTACCTATGGGAACTGGCTGATTAAAAAGGTTAAGTAACACAAACAGCCAACAAAAATGCACAAAGCCTGCTTTGTCTTTTGTTTTTGTTTTTTTGCTGGAAGTGTTTTTTACCTTACCTTCCTGCCAAAACAATAATCAAAGAACTCTTGCGTTAAAACTCCTCCTCCTCCTGTACAAGACTACTCTTGACCAGATAATCACCTTTCGTGGCTTTTATCTTGTAGGACACAGTATCATTTTGGGAAGGGGCCAGATGCTACTTTTTCTTGCTGCGCCCAGAGGGTCTTAAAAGCAACGCTTAGTGACATTGGTTATAGGATGTGGCCGGTCCCTCTGGCTTGCTCACGCTCCCCAGCATCCCGTCCTGTCTGAGTGACGGTCGTCTGGTCTGTAGAGTGGGCAGAGCAGCGAAGGACCGAATTCCACTGGTCACGGTTTCTCCAAGTGTACACCGACTCTGCTACTTTAGGATTCATGTATTTTACTCAGAACTCTGAATTTCACAGTATGCTTACTAACCTAAGTAAAGATGATACTCAAAATACCTATTTTACTTTCTAGACCTAGACTAGATAACGTTTTAAGCTACAGCTCTAGTTCATCGTGATATTTATAATTGAAAGCTATGAGAATAGATGTGTGGGTGAAGCCATAGAACATATTTGCTTGAAATTTATTGAGCAGGGATCTTATAAAGGGCCAGAAATAAGATGTGTGGTTCACATAGATAGTGAGCGTAACATCTGTATTAAATGTCGGAGAGAAGTTTATAAAGGGCATTGGCAATAAACTCTTTGTTGCAGCTGTTTTCCAAGTAATGTAAATACTTTTTCCTGTGATTATGTATAGCCTTGGAATGGCACCTTTTAACTAACCCATATGTGTTTGGTTTTCAATCGTTTTTTATATTCAGATGTATATATGGTGCTCACTTCTAGGATCAGCAGTGTTGACCATGTATGCTGCATAGCTGTATCATAGCCTTATTAGTCGTGTGTGGTTGGTTGACCCTCTGGGTAGGCAGATGTTAGTCTGAGTGGCGTCTTACTCCTTTGTTCATCAGTGAATGACTGTGCATGTGTTGTATGTCATAGTATGTCGTCACATAAAAGGGAGGGAGCAAATAACCATTATGTTAAGATAATATTGGACCAAACGACTTACCTGCTCTAAACAGTTTCTTGTACCCCTTAACCTGTCTTCAGAAGCTGCAGAGTTACAGTAGTGTGTAAATTAAATATTGTGGAAAAACAGTTAGTCTTGTATTTTTCTGTATGTGTGTGTGTATATATATATATACATTATATATATATATATATATAAAATTATGTACTTCTGGCAATTCTATCTGTATTTAAAGTTGTGACAATCTTGACACCGATTTTAAGAATAGCCGTGACACTGAATCAAATTAAAGATGTCCCAAGTTAGAATCGATGTGTGTTAAGAGGGTACAGAATTGTCAGCTGATTTTGGCTAGTTGCTTCCACTGCTGGTTGGTTTTCCTCATTGTATAAACATTGACAGGTATGTGACATGTGGGAAAAAACAAAGTCCAGACAATAAAGTGGCATATTGGTGTTCAGCAATATAAACTGTCCCACTGTTCTGTTTCTTCTCATGAGCGCACCTGTGTGTAGCCCTGGCCTGGGTTAGACCGACGCTCTACATGCTGTGTGTGCGCCGGCTTCGCCAGATGTGCCTGGAAAAACGCAACCGTGCCTGTTCTCTCTTTAAACTCGTGACCACCAGTCTCAGGCGGGTGTCAGGACTGTCCGTTACTAAACTGTTATTTCCCCAGTTATCTGCCTTCCTCACTCAGCCAGTCGCCATCCTCCTGATAAGCAGTTTAAGTGCCCCAGGCCCCGTCTCTCTTCTGCCTTGCCGGGTATTCGCACGCCCTGTTGTGTCCACCCGCCCTGCCCTTCTGGTGGTGTGATTCCGACGCAGCCCCGCCTCTTGCCCCTGCAGACGGCACAGGCGCCAGGGAGACAGACCCGAGCACCTTGCCATCCTTCTTCGCCTCGCTCCATCAGTCTTTGCTTTCCCATTGGCTCGTTCCTAACAGCACACAAAGCACACGATTTTATTCCCCTCCTTTAAGGGCTTCTGTTCTCCCTCTGGCTGCTGTCCTTTTCTGTTTCCATTTCTTCTCTCCGAGCCCTCCAGCCAGGCAGCGCTGCTCTCACTCCACCAGAACTGCTCTGCTCAAGGTCAGCAGTGATCTCCCTGTGCTAAACCCAACAGTCAGTTTTTAGAAAAAGCTTTGAGATGTAATCCACATACTACATAATCCACCTATTTACGTTGTACAGTAGATTTTAGTAAATTCGCAGAGTTGGGCAACCCTAAACCCAAAAAGAAACCTTGTACCCTTGAGCACATTCTCCCTTTATCCTCAGCTCCCAGCCCAGCCAGACAAATGCTGATCCGGTGGTGAGTTCCAGTCCCACGTTAGTGTTTAATGAGCACTCGTCCTTGCAAACTGCGTGGCTCGGGACCCGACTCCTCCCTTGCGGCTCTTCAGTCCGCTAGCTCCAGCCTCCCAACTGCTGAACCTGGAGTACCGCAGCATTCAATTCTGGGTCTTTTCTGTATCTACACAGTCTCTTGATGATCCCATTCAGTCTTTGTGCTGACAGAAAGCCCAAAACACATTTAGCCCACATCTCTCACAGGAACGCCAGATTCCAACTACCCATTTGATTTCTCTCCTTGGATGCGTCTGATAAGCACTTCAATTTGTACAAGTTCCAAACGCCTTTCTAATCCCCCTCAAATCTTTACCGTCCTAATGCTTCCCATCTCGCAAAAGACAATTTTGAACCTTCATTCGTTCTGCACAAGTCAGATGTCTTGGTGTCAACACTCACTGTCTGATCCCAGCATCTAATCCATCAGCACATCTTATTCGTCATCCAGATATTGACACCTCACTGCCACCACTCTAACATTCTGGTCCGTGACACCATCATTACTTGCCTCTTCAAGAGTTTTGCCAATTTTGCCCTTGTCTCTCTTCTCCGTTCAGCATTGTGAGTGATCCTTCTAAAAGCTAAATCATGGCATGTTTTAAAAGTGTTTAATTTCCAAATATTTGAGGATTTTCCACCTAAAGTTCCTGTTACTAATTTCTAGTTTAATTCTGTTTTAGTCAAAAGTTGTCCTTTGTGTGACTTTTTTACATTTACTGGAACTTGTCTTACGGCTCCACCAATGGCCTGTATTTCGTGCGCGGACACATAACGGTGAATGCTTGCGTTTTGAGTGCTCGAGAACTCTGCTGTTGGCGCAGTGCTCTGTATGTTCTGTGCACGTCAGTAATCAAGTCGGTGGACGATGGTATTCGTGTCTTCCGTATCCTGATTTCTGCCGCATGTAAATTACTGAGTCAGGAGTGTTGACATCCAACTGCAGTGGTGGATTTGCCCATTTCTCCTTGTAATTCTACCAGTTTCAAGTTACAAAATTTGAAGCTCTGTTGTTAGATTGAAGATTGTTGTCTTCTTGATGAATTGATCCCTTTCATCATTAGAAAGTGTTTCTCTTTATCCCTAGTGAATAATTCTTTATCCTGGAGTCTGCTTTGTATGATAATGATAGAGCCATTCTCTCTCTTTTTTTTTTTTTAACTTACGGGAGTATATTTTACTTTTAACCCTATCTGTATCTTTATATTTAAAATGAGAATTTTGGGGGTTTGGGGCAGTCTTTTTATAGAAAGCATGTAGTTGGGTCTTGCATTTTTGTCCAGTCTGCAAGTCTTTGCCTTTGATTTAAAGTAGAGGTCCCCAAACCCTGGGCCACAGATGGGTACCAGTCTGTGGTCCTTTAGGAAAAAGGCCACACAGCAGGTGAGAGGTGAGCAAGCAAGTGTATCTGCTGTATTTATAGCCGCTCCCCATCGCTCACGTTACCTCCTGAGCTCTGCCTCTTGTCAGATCAGTGGTGGCCTTAGATTCTCGTAGAAGTGTGAACTCTGCTATGAACTGCACACTCACAGGATCTATGTTGCATGCTCCTTACGAGAATCATCATCAAACCATCCCCCCTCGGCCCCCTGGCCAATCTTTGGAAAAATTGTCTTCCACGAAACTGGTCCCTGGTGCCAAAAAGGTTGGGGCCCCCTGAATTTATTCAGACCGGTCAGCTTTAGCACTCTTGCCTGGAGGATCCCAGGGACCGGGGAGCCTGGTGGGCTGCAGTCCATGGGGCTGCTAAGAATCAGACGTGACTGAAGCAACTCAGCAGCAGCAGCGGCTTTAGTGTATTAGCGTGAAAGTGAAGCCGCTCAGTCGTGTCTGAC
Source organism: Oreotragus oreotragus (assembly GCA_006410675.1). Classification (NCBI taxonomy): domain Eukaryota; kingdom Metazoa; phylum Chordata; class Mammalia; order Artiodactyla; family Bovidae; genus Oreotragus; species Oreotragus oreotragus. The sequence continues at coordinate 376,544 of SJYX01022021.1, forward strand.
TCTTTGCAACCCCATGGACTGTAGCCTACTAGGCTCCTCCGTCCATGGGATTTTCCAGGCAAGCGTACTGGAGTGGGGTGCCTTTTCCATAGTTGCATGTAAATCTATCTTCTTTCTAATTGTTTTCTACTTGTCTCATCTGTTCTTTGTTTTTCTCTTATTTACTGTCTTTTGGTTTAGCTAGCACTTTTTATTGGCTAATTGGCTATATGCCTCTCAGTTTTTTTAGTGGTTGCTGTAGGAGTGGGTGTGTGTGTGTGTGTCTGTATTTTTTTTTTAAGGTAGACCAAGTTTTTACAAATGGAATCTACCTTAAAATAATGCTCTTTATAGAACATGTTATAGCTCTACACTTACATTTTTTTCATCTTTTTTGGTTGTCATTTTATTTTTATATTTGCACACATGAGTTTGTTTTAGGCAGTTTTCATTTTAAGAGATGAAACGGGGAAAGTCTTATTACCAAAATCTTTGTTGTTTCCATCACTCTTCATTTTCTTGTAAAAATCTGCTTTTGATATTTTCCTTCTGCCTGTAGAACTTTAAATTTTTAATATCACAGGTCTGCTGATAGCTTTTGCTTGTCTGAAAACGTATTTTTACTTCACTTGTGAAGGATCTTTTCATTGGGTCTAGGGTTCTAGCTTTTTTATCGCAGCGCTTATCACTGTGAATTTCACTTTGTTGAGTGCTGGATTTTGTATTCATGTAAAAAGTGCTGGGTTTCATTTTGGCATGGGGTTATTTGGAGTTGTTTTGGTTTGGGTCTTGCTTTTCAAGTGTTAGGACAGATCCAGAGGGGTATTTTAGGACTGACTTGCCCACAGCAGAGGCAGTGCCCTTCTAAGCAATCCACTGAAGTCCTTCCCACCCTGGCCGGGGAACATGAGCTCATTCCAGCTTTGTGTAAGTCCTCAGTGTCGGTCAGTCTCCAGCTTCAGGTAATTTTCTACCTGAAAATTGTATTGATCGGCACTCAATCATAGGCCACAGATTCCGGTGCTCACTCACTCCTTGTGCAGCAGGATGCGCCAGACTTCAGGCCCCTTCTGCCCTCCAGCAGGGATTGGGTGCCTCAGAGCTGTGGGCCTGGCGAGGGATAGTTGAGAAGGGGATGGTGGGATATGGTCTTTCTGGAGCTAATAGAAGCCAGGCGCACAGTGACTGCTGGGGAGTCGCTTGTACTCCGGGCACCTCCCTCCCAGCAGAGTGCTAAGCGTTGGCAGGCACGAAGAGGAACAAACCAGGATCTTGGTCCTTGTGAGTTCATGATGCCCTTGGGGAAGAAACGGCTTTCAGTTAGCACCAGACGCCCATCTGAGATGGTGACGGGTCTCAGGGCCCTGCTGGGAGGTGCTCCTGAGAGTTCCAGGAACGGGGGAGCCGGAGGAGGTGCAGGAGGCAGAGGGGAGGAGGGCGGGGAGTGCAGAGGAGCCCAGGGTTCCTGTGTGAGCCATGGGGGAGAGAACAACAACTCACTGTTCTTGACTGCATTATCCCTTCACAGGGACTCCAGAAATTGTGGATTGGGGGCCTGGAAGAATCGGAGGACCTGGGGGAACGGCTAGAAGGAGTGTTGCTGGACACTGGCGTGCCGGCAGGCGGTGGGGGCGGGGGGAGAAGGCGGAGTCGGCGTCCCACTGTCACTCCCGGAGGCCTGCTTATCAGAAGGGCCCTGTCTCAGTTTAATGCTCTGCTCTTAGTTGTCTTGAGAGTCTTGACACTTTTTAAGAGGGCCTGTGCTGTGCGTTCATTTTGCCCTGGGCTATGCACCAGGCAGAGGGGTTAGGTCTGTATTCTGCAGGTATGAAGGAGGGGGTCTCAGCCGCGAGGATGGAGGCTTTGGCGAGAGCGGAGGCCCACAGAAAGCAGCCACGGCTAGAGACAGAAGCCCGGCTAGACAGAAGCCCGGGGGCCGCCTCCTATGTGGGGCTGAGGAAGCCTGAGGACGCCAGGAGTGGAGGCTGCAGCACAGGGGAGCAGCAGGTGGGAGCAGCAGGTGAGCACAGCAGGTGAGCGCCCGAGGCCGCGCACTGGGGTGAGCCGGAGGCGGAGCAGAGCTGGCGGGGGGCGGGGTGTGCTGGGGTGGAAAACCTGTGGGCATTACTCTGAGGGAGGGGCAAGCCGGCCGTGGGAGCACGGGGTCTGCCCATGGGCACGGCACTGATCTCACCCCGGAGCCCGCCTCTGGGGCGCCTCCTACACGGGAGCAGATAAGAGGTGGTTGACCTCTGACCTTCCAGAAGGCTGGGCCAAGGCCTATTAAACCTCTGGGCTATGGGGTCCACTGTGAACCCCACTAGAGCTCTTACACAGCAGATTTTTGTGCATCTCGTCACCTCTCTCATTCCCGAATTGCCCCAAATTCGGTGGCACGTCTGGCCCTGAGGGGAGCACGGCACCCTCGTGAAGAGAAGGATCTAGACGTAGGGGGAGACCTAGTCTCACAACAGGTCCTGGGGGCTGCAGCGGCTGAGGCTCCCTGGGCCCCGCCACCTGGATCAGACAGCTGAGGAGCGGGTCTGGGCCCGGGCGCTTGTGGTGCTGAGAAAGCAGTGCCTTGTTGTGGCGTTGTGTTCTGGGGTCGGAGGGGCAGCGGCCACTGTCATTGGCTCCTCAGCCCCGCTTAGGGTGGAAGCCCTTGTTTTCCATGTTTACAGCCAGATGGCTACGTGAAGGGCGGCGTGGAGCTGTCTGCACCGTGATCTTCCTGGTGCTGACCGAATGCCCGTCTTCACACCCTGGGCTGGCCATGCAGGCCTGTGCCTGGGCTGGGGGCGGGGCTGTCGTGCTCCCCCCGGAGCGTCCGCAGACCTGGACTTGGCTGGCTGTGCCTCCCCCGCGTCCTCCCCGAGGAGGTGATGGGTAGTGGTAGGAGCCGTGTCTTCCTGTCCCCGAGGGAGTTCACCAGCACCCAGGAAGGTCTGGAGACGAGGCCACATGTGGTCCACATGATCTGTGCTGCAGCTCAAGGAAAAACACCACCGTCCCTCTTCCTGGTCAGTTGATGGCCAAAGCTCACAGACCCCTGATCAGGGAGCCCAGCACCCCCTCCCTCCCGCAGGATGCGGCTCCGCCTCTGGCCCGCCCGGATAGCCGGGGGCTCCCGAGGGGTCGTGGGCTGTGTGGGTCATCCAGTGACAGAAAGTGAACGGAAAGTCTCTTTGGGTCCGAGAATCCCAGGCCAACCTGCTGAAACCGCGTTCCTCAGGCCTGGGTGGTGGCGCCAAACGTCGCTCTGATCAGGGGAGGGTTCTCTTGGGGGCTCTGCAGCTAAAGGCTGAGGCCCAGCTGCCGATGCCGGCCACACTGCCCCCCAGGTGCTGGCCTTGGCTGGGGCTCCTCGCTTGCTAGGCCTCCTGACTTGACTCTTAGAAAGCTGGGATGAGCAGCGGNCTCTGGGGCGCCTCCTACACGGGAGCAGATAAGAGGTGGTTGACCTCTGACCTTCCAGAAGGCTGGGCCAAGGCCTATTAAACCTCTGGGCTATGGGGTCCACTGTGAACCCCACTAGAGCTCTTACACAGCAGATTTTTGTGCATCTCGTCACCTCTCTCATTCCCGAATTGCCCCAAATTCGGTGGCACGTCTGGCCCTGAGGGGAGCACGGCACCCTCGTGAAGAGAAGGATCTAGACGCAGGGGGAGACCTAGTCTCACAACAGGTCCTGGGGGCTGCAGCGGCTGAGGCTCCCTGGGCCCCGCCACCTGGAGCAGACGGCTGAGGAGCGGGTCTGGGCCCGGGCACTTGTGGTGCTGAGAAAGCAGCGCCTTGTTGTGGCGTTGTGTTCTGGGGTCGGAGGGGCAGCGGCCACTGTCATTGGCTCCTCAGCCCCCCTTAGGGTGGAAGCCCTTGTTTTCCATGTTTACAGCCAGATGGCTACGTGAAGGGCGGCGTGGAGCTGTCTGCACCGTGATCTTCCTGGTGCTGACCGAATGCCCGTCTTCACACCCTGGGCTGGCCATGCAGGCCTGTGCCTGGGCTGGGGGCGGGGCTGTCGTGCTCCCCCCGGAGCGTCCGCAGACCTGGACTTGGCTGGCTGTGCCTCCCCCGCGTCCTCCCCGAGGAGGTGATGGGTAGTGGTAGGAGCCGTGTCTTCCTGTCCCCGAGGGAGTTCACCAGCACCCAGGAAGGTCTGGAGACGAGGCCACACGTGGTCCACATGATCTGTGCTGCAGCTCAAGGAAAAACACCACCGTCCCTCTTCCTGGTCAGTTGATGGCCAAAGCTCACAGACCCCTGATCAGGGAGCCCAGCACCCCCTCCCTCCCGCAGGATGCGGCTCCGCCTCTGGCCCGCCCGGATAGCCGGGGGCTCCCGAGGGGTCGTGGGCTGTGTGGGTCATCCAGTGACAGAAAGTGAACGGAAAGTCTCTTTGGGTCCGAGAATCCCAGGCCAACCTGCTGAAACCGCGTTCCTCAGGCCTGGGTGGTGGCGCCAAACGTCGCTCTGATCAGGGGAGGGTTCTCTTGGGGGCTCTGCAGCTAAAGGCTGAGGCCCAGCTGCCGATGCCGGCCACACTGCCCCCCAGGTGCTGGCCTTGGCTGGGGCTCCTCGCTTGCTAGGCCTCCTGACTTGACTCTTAGAAAGCTGGGATGAGCAGCGGGCCCACCCTCCCCCAGTGCAGCCCCCAGTGCCTACTCCTGCACGTTGGAGTCGGCAACGAGCACCTCACCATTGCTGTCCTTGCAGGGCTGTGAGTTAAACCGGGTCAGGAGGCGTCTGGAGCCCAGGGTTCCTGTTCTCGTTGCTCGTTTCCTGCCGGAAGTGGGGCTGGAGCTCGGGGTCAGGACTGACGAGAGAGCTGGGCTGTGTACCATCCTGGCCACGCTGCTGAGGTTGGGGAGGTCACTGAGGTCCCTGTGCCCAGCTTCATCTATAAACACAGACGGGAGGAGGAAACCAGAGCTCGGGGGGCATAGCGGGGACGGCAGGGGCTCCAGGCTGCCAGCTTCACGGTAGGGCTCGGTGTACCTAACCATTTGTTGCTGGTTTCGTGCCTAAAACCAGAGGATAAAGGTTTGTTCTCAGATCTTCGTTCTGTTTTGGAGCTGCTGGTCGGGGGTGAGTGAGTGTGGCCACCAGCGGGGAGGGACCGGGCCACTGCCTGCCCCCCACCCAACCCAGGCCTGACCATGGAGAGCATGGAGGCGCCCATGGAGGGGGGGTGTTGGCCCAGCCCCCGCCCAGCAGATGTCAGTGGCACAGAACTGAGTGTGCTGCTGGTGGCCTGAGAGGGGACAGCTGGGCTGAGCACTGAATCTGGCCAGGGCCCACTGGCAGAGTGTGGACTCGGTGAGTCTGTATCTCACGCCTGAGGGAGGCGGTGAGGAGGGTGGCAGTCGGGAGAGGCTGCCGTGGGCTCTGCCTGGTCTCCCAGGGGCTTCTGTGCGGCGGCGCACGCCCCCTTTGGCTGGGACCCTCCCAGCAGGGTGTGGAGGCATCACCTCCGTGTCCGGGCTCCTCCCCAGGGACCTGCCCACGCAGAGCTGTCTGGTGACCTGGCTGGGGTCCGGAGACCCCAGGTCACCACCGCGTGGACGGGGCCTCGCACGCCCCCTGAGAGCCGAGGGGGCTGTGCACACGGGGGGCTCTGCCTCCTGTCCGCCTGCTCCCTGCTTGGTCTGGACCCACTGTTGTGTCTCCTCCTGGCGTCTCTTTCTGTGCCTTTTCTTCTGTGGCTTGGGCTCCAACTCAGGGGATCTTCCCTGTTTCAGGCGGGCGATGCCTCAGCTCCTGTCAGCCCTGTGGGAAGAGGCGGGCTAGGGGAAGCGGGAGGAGGCTCTCACCAGTGGGTGCTGGGGAGGACTGGGGGGCATGGGCGACGACCTGTGGGTCACCAAGGGGCCGAAAGCAGCAGAGCCGGGTGGGGGAGCACGAGGACCCCGGGGCTAGCGGGGCAGGGGGCTGGATCCGAGGCTGGGGTGGGGCCCCACGGGGGAGGACAGGAGGAGGCAGTAGCCTCGGGGCTGAGGGTTCATCCGCTTCACGCGCGTGAGCCCAGTGTGCTGCGGGACAGCATCAGCAGGTCTGTCTCAGGTCAGTTACGGTGACAAGACCATAACTTGTGAGGGACACCGTGGTTTGTTCCAGCCCTGCTCCCGAGCACCTGCCAGGAGCGCCGCCGCCCTGTCTGGGCACAGGACACAGACGAGTTCCAGGGGCCTGGCGGGCCCGTGCCGGTCCGCTTCCTGCCAGCCCCCGTGGACACCACCTGAGTGGCCCCCACGTCCGTCCTCTCCGCAGCCCAGGAACGCGCCCCAGTGGAGGTACGTCCTGTGCTTCCAGGCTGATCCCCGGGTCCCCTGCTCCCCGAGCAGGACTGCCTTGTGCTGGCTGAGTGATGGGATTCTGCCAGGTCAGGCTGAGGAAGGGCAGGGTGGGCTTCTGGGAAGGACATTCAGGCGCGCAGGGAGCCTGGGTCCACGCTGATGCGGGGAGGGGAGGGGGTCTGCCAGGAGCAGCTGGGAGCCCGCAGGCAGGAGATGAGCCCATGGGGTCCAGGCCTGGAACCCACTGCCCCCCCCCCACTGTGCTCGTGTGACTGTCCCCAAAGTCTACTCTATGGGAGACGGAGTCGGGTTCAAGGACCCACCCCAACTTCCTCCTTTCCCAGGAAACACGGGCGCCCTGCCTGGGACTGGAGCCCACTGCAGTGGAAGCTATCGGTCCCTGGTGTTCTGAGCCCGGAGCATGTTCTACAGAGTATCCACCAGGGAGTACCTGTGCCGAGGAGGGGGCTGAGACCAGGGTGGGCAGGGCAAGGCTGACCACAGGTGTCCACTGGTAAAGGTGGGCTGGCAGAACCCCCAGAACAGCCACACGTGGCAGAAAGGAGAGTCAGGCTTCCGAAAACCCGTGTGAAGCAGGTCTGCTGCGGCCACCCCGCCTTGACGAGAAGGAGGGGATCGAGGGGCCGGGCCACAATGAGGGAGACTGGTTGAGACCGCCCACCCTCCCTGTCTTCCCCGACCGACCGGCTGCAGCGCCCGCAGCTTCCCACAGGAAGGTCCCGCTGGCGTGACGCCCGGCTCTGCGGGCCCCGTGGGGCAGGGCGGGCTGGGCCCTGGGGTGGTTTGAGTAGCCATTGGTGGGAAAGGAGGCCAGGCCGGGTGTTCCAGGCGGGCTGGGGGCCACTACGCCTGTGAGAGCGCTGCAGCCCCTCAGGCACGGCCAGGGGACGCCCGCCCCCATGCAGGTGTGTCCCGAGCACCTGGGGGCTTCCGCAGGCTCTAGGAGGGGCCCAGCCTCCAGGCAGGCCCGGCCCTTGGCTCCCCTCAGGGGCCCCCATTCCACGACCGAGCCCAGAGCAGAGAGGCCGCTCTGTCTACACACAGGGAAGGAGACGTCAGATGTGCATGTGGCCTTTAATAGCTCGGTGGGCACTGTTTCCGTTGATGAAGGGTTTGTGAACTTATTGCAGGACAGAGCCAGGAGTGTGGAAACGCCCGTCACTCAGTGGGGGCTCGGCTGATGGCCACCCCCATTGGCCAGCCGTCACCGTGAGGGTAGCATGGGGAGCTGGTGGTTGGTCCACACGCGAAGCTCCGGAGCGAGGTCAGGTGGCCAGAGTGGGTGTGGAGCTGGGGCAGGAGCCTGGAAGCGGGTCGGCCCGCCCTCAGGGCGCCTTCTCCTTCCCACCTTCCCTGCATTCCTCTTTCAGGTTCTCCGCGGTGAGCTTCATCTGCTGTTGAGAGAACACAGGACGCGCTGAGCCACGCGAGCCTGAGTGGAGGCACCTCAGGGGCGCCCCTGACACACTCTGGGAGACGCCTGGCGCTGCTCCTTGAGGTCCAGGGATGCGCACTTGGAACCGAGGAGCTGGGGCCGCTAATGCGGCCCGAGGCTGCCCGCGGGTCCTGAGCCTGTTTCTGACCCAGAGGAGCGGAAGCGGTAGGTGTGGGTGGAATGTGCTGCATGCGCCCAGCTCAGCGGGGGTTTATAGATGCTGAAGTGAGAAGCAGCTGGCACCTCTTCCTCCCTGGACCTCCAGGAGAAGGGGGGGAACCACAGGGCTGGGGCCTGATGTGGGGCCAAGTCCTTGATCTGCCCCAGCAGACCAAGTGACCTCGGAAGTGTGACCGCTGAGCCTCGTGTCACACCCGCTCTGTGGGTGAGAGGTGCACACCCTGCAGGCTGATGCTGGGGTTACCGCCCCTGAAGTCCCTGGCCCAGAGCAGAGGCCCCAGAAGAGCAGACGTCTCACCAGCCCTCTGTCCCAACAGCCACATCCAGGAGCATTGGGGACATCCTGTGAATGCTCAGAGGAAGGGGCCCACACCCAGGACCACGGCCTGTGAGGAGGGAGCGCTCCAGCTCCAGTCCTGGGGCCCCACCCGGCCACGGGGCCGACACCTCTGCCATGGGCGCTGGAACATGTGAGTACAGCTCTGCACTGTTGACTGAATTACGCCTTTGGAATTTGACTTCACGCACGCACACACACACGCACAATTTTTGATAACAGCTATTATGGAGAAAACACAACTCTGAGCACAAACACGGCTGGGGCCGGGTCCCTGGCTGCCCTCCTGGGAGCCCCGAGGGCCACACGCTGGACAGGACACACACTCCCTCCGCTTTTGGGGAGGAGACTCCTCTGCAGACTGTAATCAGAGTCTGTGCCTCCTGCTCTGCTCTGAAGGCCGCTCTAGATCTCCAGTAACTCAGGAGGCCCCCTTCACTCCAGACAGTCCTCATCTCTCTCGCCCTGGGTTTAGGAGACCTCTACAAACGTCTCTTCATGAGAGAGAAAAAGGGGTTGGGGGACAGAATTTGACAAGTAGCCATCAGAAATTAAAATCTAAACTGATGAGGATAAAATGTTCCCTGGTTTCACACAGAATCATACAGCCAGGAGTCCTCCTCCACATGGGAAGGAAAATCATAATGAGGGTTTTTTTTTAAAGTCTTTATTGAGTTTGTTACAATATTGCTTCTGTTTCTATGTTGTGGGTTTTTGCCCAAAAGGCATGTGACCTTAGGTCCCTGACCAGGGATTGAACCTGCATGCCCTGCACTGGAAGGCGAAGTCTTAACCACTGGACCACCAGGGAAATATCCACAATGGGTTTTGATTTAAAGGTGCCTCTGAGGTGCAGACAGCAGCCCCCCATCTGTGTGTGTGGCTGTAGATAGGCCCTCTCCCCTGAATGACCCTGCTCCAAGTGACCTAATTCTGGAGATGCCTCTTTTTTCAGGTCCAAGGCCTGGGAAGAGACTCTGAACCCACCAGGCTGGATGACTCCCACCTGCAGTGCTGGCCCCGCTGAGGGCAGCTCCTAAGGGCAGGGGTCTGCATTGGACTGCATGGCTGGAATCAAAGGTAGGGACCTCAGCCAGGACTCTCCATCCCCTCGGCCTCTGGGTTGGGCCAACCCTCCCTTGATCCCCCCTTCCCACTCTGGGTCCCACAGGGCTCCATCTGTCTCATGGAGCTTCGTGATCCCCAAAGGCCACATTGCCTGCAGTGGGTGAGGAGCTGGGGCTCAGCCTGTCTCCCCCTTGTCTTCCACACCCCCAGCTGGCTATGCATAGCAGACAGCAGGACCAGACCTTAAGACCCTAAAGAACAACCTAAGAGGGAACAAAATGCCACAGCCGCCTGCCCGAGGTGGAGTTAAACCGCATGTGAGGTCAGTGAGCGGCACACCAGCCTTTCCCGCACCGTCGGGGCAGGTCTCCCCGGCTGCTGCCTGAGAGATGGGGTTGGAGGCCATCTGGCCTTGAGACGGCTCCCCCGGGTCACCCAGCTGCTTTCCACTGCTCACAGGTCTGCACTCCCTCACAGTGTGCGGCCATGGAACTCGTAATGAAACTGCCCACATCCTCCTCGCCTTCCAGCAAAATGGGGGCCTTTAGCAGAACTAACAAAGTTCTGATCTGAAGGAACCTTGGTGATTATTTGGTGCTATGGTCCCTGGACCTTGTTAAATGCAGACTCTTGGTCCCTCCCTGAGATGATAAAATGCCATCATGCTGGTTTGTAGAGGGAGCCAGGACTCTCTTGAACTTTTACCAGGCCCTCCAAATTCCTCCATGGACAAACCTAGGCCTGGCAGTCTGATTTGTGGTCTGCCATCTTTTACCAGAAAGCAAACTGGGTCACTGGGCAGGTCCAGACCACAGTCCGTGCTGAGGGTGCTGGGGTGGACCCCAGGCTGCCTCCCGCAGCTCAGCTCTTTGGTTGAGGGCACTTCAGCTGCCCTGCTGAAGAGGGTGGGGTGGGAAGGAGCAACCTCATTCCCTTAAAAAAAAATAGCTGGCTTCTTTGGGGACTTTAGCATCAAAACCTTTAAAAATATAAGCAGGATAATAATGCTGACTTCGTTCCCATTAAGAAGGATCAGAATGAAAAGCAAACGAAATTTTCCTCAATTCATGAGTCATTAAAACACTCATGTTCCAAATTATTCTTTAAAAAGCACAGACTGATTTTTGGCATCGTTATTAGCAATGATTATACAGGCAGGCCTTTTACTGTGCTTCACAGGTTTTTTTTTTTTTTTTTTTTTTTTTACAAACTGAAGGTTTGTGGGCAGCTGTGTGTTGAATGAACAATTCTATCAGTGGCATTTCTTGAACAGCATTATTTTTTAAGGTTATGTACATTGTTTTTTTAAAACATAATGCTATTACACACTTAGTAGACTATACTACAGTATAAACATTACTTTTATATACAGGAGAAAAAGAAAAATTAACAACTTGCTTTACTGCACTGGTCTGGAACCAAACCCACAGTATCTCGGAGGTCTGCCTCTTAACAGGAACCAACTCGCTAAGTGTGTTGGCCAAACGTGCAGCTTAACCTGAGACAAGGTGAGTGACAGGATCCCTTTTCCCNAACATTACTTTTATATACAGGAGAAAAAGAAAAATTCACAACTTGCTTTACTGCACTGGTCTGGAACCAAACCCACAGTATCTCGGAGGTCTGCCTCTTAACAGGAACCAACTCGCTAAGTGTGTTGGCCAAACGTGCAGCTTAACCTGAGACAAGGTGAGTGACAGGATCCCTTTTCCCTGCGGAGGAGTAGAGAAGCGCTGTCTGAGACCTGCCCTGCTCCGCATGTCCACAGACACGGTCTTCCCCTCCCAGACTCGTGGCCGCAGGGACTCCCTCGCTGAGCCTGCAGTCACTCTCGGGACCCTTCTCTTCACCTGGCTCAGGAAGTCAGCTGACGACAGCCTACCAGTTTCCAGTCACCCCTTCCCCCAGAAGGCCCCTGCGTGTTCCTCTCCCCCGTATGCTGCGGGCTGTCTCGGGGCAGAGCACCTCCCCTGCCCCCTCCATTCTGATTTAATGGAAGGCTCCCTGGGTGATTTTCTTGTGCAGCTGGGGAGGAGAAGCACTGCCTGGAAGGAAGCCACTTCGGCAGTTAAGGTGAGGGGTGGCGCGGGCAGGAGCAGGAGCGGGGCCTCCGTTGCCCACAGCTCTGCCCGCGCTTGCCGTCCAGCCTGGCAGGCACGCGCCTGTCGCCTCTGCCCGCACCACTAGCTTGAGATCATGTAGTTAGAGTCAGGGCAGACTAAGCAAGGGTCTGCCATTCCTTGGAAAAAGGAAAGTAGAGAGCAGGCCTGACGTGCACCACTTTTTCACAAAGGTGAGCTTTGTCTGAGAGACCTAGAGAGAATTCCCTCCAATGAGCAGCACCTCCCCGCGCGCCCCC
>SJYX01022021.1:388303-400782 GCA_006410675.1 Oreotragus oreotragus
CCCCCCCCCCCCACCCCGACAGCTCTCTCCCAGTCTTTCCCGCTCAGCCCCAAACTTGGGACACAATCACAGATGGCTCCCTGCCCCTCCCCGACAGGTCCTGTGGCCTCCGCCTGCCAAGCACAGCACCTCCTCCCACCTCAGGACTGTTGCCCCTCCTGCCCTGAAACCGCCTCCCAGAATCCCCACCCGTCTCCAAAGGCAGCCCGAGCCGTGTTTAGAACAGGGGACCAGAAACATGCCACTCGAGGGGCTTCCCGAAGACTCGGGGCTAAGGCTCAAGTCCCCCTTTGCTGTCTCACCCTGCAGCCTTGGCTTTGCCCCTCGGCCTGGCTCCTCCCGGAGGAGGCGTCTCCTGTAACTCCTGGATTGTACTCAGGCTGTCGGGCTCTCCATTCTCTGTGGAACGTCCAGCTCTCCTCTCCTGACTCCCCAGGGCCTCCAGCAGCTGCACCCCCAGCTGCTGCTCCGGAACTACCTGTGGGGGAGCCCCCAGCACACTTCCAGCAGCAGCCGGAGAGAGGACAGCGCAGCCTCCGGGAGAAAGCACGGGTGAGTGAGACACACCCGCTTTCCTGAAGTTAGCATCATTTCTGAACCCAGCCACATGTCCGGTACCAGTGAGCACATGCCGTGATACGGGCCGCAGGTCGAGTGCCAGGGCTTCCGAGTCCAGATGGTGACCTGGCCTGGCAACAGTGCAGACCTGGGTCCAGGCCTTCAGGGCTGGCTCTGGTGAAGGGAAAGGGGATCTGCAGGTAGAGCTGGGGGAAGAGGAGGATGGAAAGACGCCCGATAGCAGCTGGGTCCCTGCTGGAAACCAAGACGGTCCAAACCCAGCTCCCCCACCCTGTGAGATGTGGTGGCCACAAGTTCAGTAACTACACGAGCTGACCCTGGGGAACATAAGTGTCAGTTTGACTTAAAAAAGAAAACTAACGTCTACTTAAATCTTTTGGAAGGAGGCAATTGAAGTGGTGAAGTAGAAGAACGCAGCATCCACTCCGCCCACAAATACATCAAAACTACACTTAAAACTGGAACAATTTTCACAGAACACCAGGTGAGAGCAGGTGGGTATCTTAAATACCCAGCACTGAAAGAAAGATCCCCACATAACCTGGTAAGACTAAAGGCAAAAACCGGGGCAGGGAGAATCCAGGTGGGGCCTGTGCCCCAAGGGAGGGAGCTGCGCAAGAGGAACCTCCTTTGCCAGGACAGAGGGAGGCTGCAGGGGCCTGGACTTTGCCCACGAGGAGAGTGCACTGGCCGCCAGCAGAGAGAGAGGAGCCGAAACTGACAGCAGCCACGTCCCCATGCTTCCCAGCCCAAGACATGCGCCTGCTGTTACATACGTGCCTGGTGCTGAAACTCGGGCTTTGGTGGACACACCCGAGGCGGGGACTTGCTTTGGTGGTGTGGTCCAGAGCACGGGTCTGCACTGGAAGCCTGTTCTCAGGGTGCTCACAGTGTGACAGAGGGGGCTGCAGGAGCGCACACCGTGTGAGTGTGCGCATGCCAAAGGCAGGTGGAGCTGATGCACAACCTCTCGTGGTGGAGGCGAGGTCGGTTTTGTGGCTGTGCATCCTGGGTGGCGGGCAGCGTCTCAGAGTTGCCTATCCCAGCAGGAGCGCTCCAGTCCCACCTCCCTCTCACTGCAGCTTAGATCCGGGTCTGGGGCTTCTACTCCAACAACTGGGGAGCAACCCCTAACCCCCAACGGGGCAGTGACCAGCACCGAGCAAAGAGGAGGCCGTGATCATCACGGCACCAAGCACAGCTCCCCCCACCCAAGGGGACAGTGGCCAGCACAGTCTGAGCCAAAGACATGGCCGGTGTCCACAACAAATAGAGCCTTTACACCAGAAATACTAGAGTGATGCAGTTCTGCAGAGGGGTGTGCCCACATAAAAACAGTCTTTCAGGACTAGAGTACATCACGGTTTCTCCTAAATTTACAGAGAAAAAGAAATACACATAAGTAGAGGAACCACTCCTGCCTAAGAGAATCCCCTGAAAGAGCCAACAGGCCCTTTCAGTCCAGCAGGCCCCAATTTCCAAAGGGAGGTGTAACAACGCTGAAGTGATGAAGAAGGCCATCAGTAGAAATGCAGATGCCTGTAACAAGGAACTGGAAACCATTAGGAAGAGCCAGTCAAAATCAGACAGCTCAACTGCCAAGGTGAAAAGCCAGCAAACTAAGTAATTCAGAAGAACCATTAAGTGACCTGTAACAGGAATCACCCAATCAAAACAGCAAACAGAAAGACAGAAGGAAAAAATGAAAGATATATTTTAGGTATATAAGATAATACTAAAGCATGCCAACCTATGCATTATAGGAATTTCAGGAGGAGGAGAAAGGGAAAAGTGGATCAAAAATGTATTTGAAGAAATTATGGCTCAAAACTTCCCAAACCTGAAGAAGGAAAAAGGTATCCATAGGTGAAAGAGAGAGAGTTCCAAACAGGATGAATCCACATGGACCCACACTAAGATGTGTCATAATTAAAATGCCAAAAGTTAAACAGGATTCTAAAGGCAGCAAGAGAAAAAGTCAGTTACAAGGGAACCCCCCTAAGGCTACCAGCTGATTTCTCTGCAGAAGCACTGAATGTGTCTTACCACTCTCTGGCCTACAAAGTCCCGAAAGGGAAAAATCTGCAACCGAGGACACTATTCAGAAAAATTATCATTTAGAATAGAAGGAGAAGGAAAGAATTTCTCAGATAAGCAAAAACTGAAAGGAGGTCTCTAGATAGAAAAAAGCAAGAACCTATAGGAAAGGGAAAGTCACATTAGGAAAGGCAGATACATAAAAGGATTGAAGAGCAATAATATATGCCAACACATAATCATTTTCACACACACAAAATATCAACTACAAGATGTAATTTTCTGATTTTTTGTGATTCTAATGAATCACAAAATGAGGGGAGTAGGAAAATGTACATCTTTTAGAATGTAGAGCAAAGAGTGTGCATGACTGTCAGTCAAGCAGATATAATAATAACTGTTATAATAATAAACTTGAATTAATAAATTTGAAAACCAGGGTAACCACAATTCAACTCAAAAAATCATTAAGCCACAAAAGGAAGAAAAGAACAAAGAAGAAATTTAAAATGTCAGTAAATACAGACCCATCAGTAAATACTCATATGTCAGTGGGCTAAATGCTTTGATCAAAAGACATGGAGTGACAGACTGAATAATAAGAACCTACAGCATGCTGCCTCCAGGAGACTCACTTTAGAATGAAAGACACAGAAGTCAAAAGTGAGGGTGTCTTCTTCAGAGAAATGGCTATTTAGGCCCATTTTTTTCATTGGGTTGTTTGGGTTTTTTTGATACTGAGTTGCATGAGCTGTTTGTATGTTCTGGATATTAATCCTTGTTGGTTGCTTCATTTGCAAATATTTCTCCAAAGAAGACATACAGATGACCAATAAACACATGAAAAGATGCTCAACATCACTAATTGTTAGAGAAATGCAGACCAAAACTACAGTGAAGTACCACCTGACACCAGTCAGAATGGCCATCATAAAAAAATCTACAAACAAGAAATGCTGGAGAGGATATGGAGAAAAGGAAACCCTCCTACACTGTTTGTACCAATTTACATTCATTCCTACTACCACTACTTAGAAGTTCCTACCACTACTATGGAAGTTCCTCAAACTAAAAATAGAACTACCATGTGACCCAGAAGTCCTGCCCCCCGGGCATATACCTGGAAAAAAACCATAATTCAAAAAGATAGATACACCCCAATGTTCACTGCAGCACTTCTTAAAATAGCCAGGACATGGAAGCAACTTAAATGTCCATCTACAGGGGTGGATAAAGATGTGGTACATATGCACAATAGAATATTACTCAGCCTTAAAAGGAACAAAACAGTGCCATTTGCAGAGATGTAGATACGCCTAGAGACTGTCATACAGAATGAGTAAGTCAGAAATAGAAAAAAGTTGTATAATATGGATTCTATGTGGGATCCAGAAAAACTGTACAGATGAACCTATCTGCAAGGCAGAAACGGACAGATGCAGAGAACAAACTTATAGATTCTAAGGGGATGGAGTGGCATGAACTGTGAGACTGGCATGGACTTAGACACTACTGTGTATAAAGTAGATAACCAATGAGAACCTACTGTATACCACAGGAAACTATATTCAATAATATCCTGTGATAAACCATAATGGAAAGGAACATGAAAAAAATATATATACACATATAACTGAATCACTCTGCTGTACACCAGGAACTAACATTGTAAATTAACTATACTTCAATAACATTAAAAACGAAACAAAACATGGTTACCAAAGGGTAAGGTGGGTGAGATGGATAAATTCGGAGTATGGGATTAATATATACACATCACTATATATAAAAAGACAACAAGAATTTACTGTATGGGATAGGGAACTACATTCAATATCTTGCAATAACCTATAATGGAAAAGAATCTGTAGCTGTACACTTGAAACTAATACAATATTGTAAATCAACTGTAGTGTAATAAATTTTTTAAAAAGTCATATTTTGAGCCTGTGTTCTCTGCATATTTGAATTTCAGAGCAAAATTCCCAGGAGCTAAAGCCCTTTCAAATGGAAACCTCACAGAGAATATCTTCCAGTTGAAAGCAGGGGCCCACAGAAGCCCGAGGCCGGGTTCTCAGCTGCCCTGGGTGTGCGCAGTGCTGATGCTGCTGCAGCCAGGAACCCGAGCCACACGCGTTATCAGCCACAGGCAATCAGAGCTGTTCATCACTCTAGACCTGCCAGGGCTGTGGGCCTCAGGGTTCCACAGGTGGCAGCAAGGCACTGGTTGCGAAGATGGCAGAGTGCCACCAGGGAGAGCCTGCCCCACCTCCCTGGGTTTGGGAAACGTTAGGAACGAAAAGCCCTCATCAGAGCTGCTCCCTGCTGGGGTCCTTTCCCACTCCACCAATATTTTCTTCAAGTTACATGATCCTTGGTTAAGTGACCACTTACCCAAAATCCTTATGAAATCACTAAGGGAGAAGTCTGTTTTAACAGACGCCTCCGTGGGCGCCCCGGGCCTCCGCGTAGGGCAAACACACTCTGTATAGACTGTTTCCCGCAGGCAGTGGGGCTCAGACAGAGTCCAAGTCCTCGTGCTTCACCCATGCTCCTCTGTGCCAGCTTCACAGGCGTCTCGGCTACTGACCTCCCCGTTCCTCCCCATTTCCTGCGCTTCTAACTGTGCTTCCATGTCAAAACCTCTTTTTCCTCCTGCTGTGCTGGACTTTTAATGTCTGTTACATTCTGTCACCCACTTGTAACTTAATTAACAGTGACCACTGGCCTCTCGATGTGAACAGCCGACGTAGTGGAAAAGACCCCGATACTGGGAAAGATTGAGGGCAAAAGGAAGAGGGCAGCAGAGGACGAGCTGGTTGGATGGCGTCACTGACTCAACGGACGTGAGTCCGAGCCGGGAGATAGCGAAGGGCAGGGCGGCCTGGCGTGCTGCAGTCCACGGGGCGGCAGTCAGACCGAGTGACTGAACAACAAGCAACACCTATGTTACGCAGCAGGTGCTGATACTTTCCCCAAGTTAAGTGATCCTGAACACCTATCCAAAAATCCACGCGAAATCACTAAGTGAGAAATCTCAACAGACACCTCTGTGGGCGCCTGGGCCTCAGTGTAGGGCGAACACACTCTGTGTAGATTGTTGTCCGCGGGCAGTGGGGCTCAGGCTTACTTACATTCCATACAAGGTAAATACACTATTCCTCATAACTGCCCTATGAGAGGCACACCATTATCAACATGTTAAGGAAGTTAAAATCCTGCCCAAGGTTGCACAGTTCAGAGGGGATCTGCACCCAGTCCTGGCTCCAGGGCTCGTGCTGCCCAGCTCCTGCTGGATAGCGTGCCAGCTCTGGGCTGCTTTGGGACTGCCTAGAACATCACCCCACTGTCCACTGGGCTCGCCCATGCTGTGAGATCCCTACTCCAGCCAATCACACTTCCATCCTGTGAAGGTTTGCCTGTATTTTGGAAATGCTAGGTGAGGCTGAAACTTTGTCCTGTCCCACCTGGCCCATATTTTTTTAGCTTTAGCTAAATCTCTCTAAACTAAGGGAGTCCAGCTCTAGAACACACCATGGTTACCCTACCCTGACCTTTAAGCACAACTTGAATCAAGATTTTAAAAGTTGCTTAAAATTCTGGGAAGTTTAAGAGTTAATAAAAAGCACAGAAATCCATTTGAGTATGTTTCAAAGAAAGGCTTCTAGAGGGCCCAAGAACAAGAAAGTGTGGAAAATGTGGTGGGGAAGTTAGTTGGCAAAGCACAAGCACTTGAGTCGCTAAATCTTGGAAAAGAAAACTAGTGACAGGCAAACTGCTTGAGGGAGCATCCCCAATGGAGGGGGCATCCCCAACGGAGGGGGCACCCCCACCGGAGGGGGCATCCCCAACGGAGGGGGCATCCCCACCGGAGGGGGCATCCCCAACGGAGGGAAACGTAAAGAACGAGCAAAGCTAACGCTGGCAACAAAGTGCCACTTACTCAGCACCTGCAGCGGGAAGTCAAAGTGTTCAGGAATCATCCGGGCACAGGAAAGGCTAAGATAAGCCATGTCTCCTTTGCTGGATAATGAGAAAAGCAGTAACAGACGCTTAAAAGGCCACCGAGTGGAATGGATGTGATGTGGACACGCCCAGACATGAGAGCAGAAAATAAGAGCTCTGGGCTCTGGCGGGCCTCGGGGACATGCACAAAGGGGACAGCAGAGCGGTGGGCGAGGCCAGCTGAGGTGGACCATGCCTTAGCCCTGGCCACTCGGGCCTGGAGCAGTGGGCCCCACCGTGTGGGCTAAGGTCAGAATGCAGATGGCATCTGTAAGAGAGGAGGGTATCGAAACAAAAAGAACCGGTGTCCAAACAAGCCATGACTAATCATGAGGAAATAATATATATAAAAACCATGATGAATACTTCTGGAACATCGCATCATGTAATGTGCATCGTGGCCGTATCAGAGGCAAGGGACATCACAGGGATGGCCCCAGATGGCAGGACAGAAAAGTCAAAGGTGACGCCAATTCTGTGTAAGAAAGGGAAAAGAGCATTTTGTATTTTGGCAAGTAATGATGTAAAACTAGTACAGTGACTCCCAAATCAGAGGACTAATGACCAAGTTTCTTATAAAAAATGGAGTTCCTTTTTTAAAAGCAACACTCACTGCAGTAACTGGATCTCTGGGTGTGATGTTATCCTGCAAACTGAAGTGCAGGAGGAAACCATTCAGGCTCTGCTACAACACGATCCTGGGCTGTTTATCAGGAGAGAGAGGTGGCCAGTCTGATCTGTTACCATCAGCCCACAGTGCTGCCAGGACACTGACCCAGTTGTCTGGGCCATCCAGGTGACCCAGAGCATCTGGTCGGCAGGAAGCACTTCCTGGACAAGACGTGCACAGGAAGTAGCTGCCTCTTGATCTGGACACAGGCCTGGGAGGAAGGGTGTGCCCTTCCAGTGTGGAAGCCTGATGGCAGACGATGGACAGGGGGCTCTCCTCCTGCAGCACGAGTTTGTTGAGGTCAGGAACGCCCTGTGGAGTTCACAGGTCACTCAGGTTCCTGGGGACACGAGACCCAAGGAGTCTGGAAGCAGCCAAGGCCGTGGCATGATCTCTCAGTCCTCATCTTTAATGGGCACTAAGACCCCCAGGCTCAGGGTTCAGCCCGGGGGGCAAGGCATGGATGGGGGAGGACACAGGGGTATAGCACCCGCCCACAAGGGCCCGCACCAAAGAAGCCTCCCTGTCCACCGGCTCCTGCCGTGAGTCCCGAGTCTCACGAGATGCGACTCGGGGATGGGTCTTCACTGTGGCAGGAAGGAAAAACCCAGAGTTCAGAAAACAAAAGGCTGAAGTAAACAGTCCACTAAATGACACGTAGGAGACCATCCACTGCCCACACCAGGGCTTCAACCAAGAATTTTAAAAAATTTAAGCATTCTTCCTAAATATCAAGGGGGAGTAGCGCTCCATCTAAGGAGACAAGGCTGGTAGCCACCAGGAGAGAGTGAGGGGCTGCCTCTGTGCCCGAGGCAGCTGCGCCCCTTTCTGGCCCCATCCCTGCTGGTGCATTCGCTCCCCACCGTCACAGGCGTGACTTCAGGCCACAAGGCCCCAGAGCACCCGTCACCCACAGCAGCGCCCCTGGCTCTGCTGGGCTTCTCCCATCTACATGGGGTGTGGCCCTTTGATCAACACATCTATATCCTCCATCCATGTCATCGCAATATCGAAAAGTCAGCATGATGACTAAAACCGAGGCCGTAATCGCTGTTGACTCTGATTTTACTGCCTCGGACCCCCAGGGCTAGGAATGGCCAGCTGGGTGCCTGTTGATGAGCAGTGCTGCTGGCACCGACGCCCGTTCCAAAGCGCCTGGTCAAGTGGGGCCAGAAATGGCTGACGCTTGATCTCTCTGCAAGAAAAACACCCCCTATTAGGCAGACACATGAGCGTTCATTCTCTTGACTTCCTTTTCCTCAAAACAGCTACATCCTACCTCTAAGCCTCGTGAACAAGGACGAGGCCCCATGTTGCCTCTACGTCTTCATTGCACTTCAGTTCCCCGTCACCTGCATCACTTGGGGGGCAGGGGGTGGCAGGAGGTACTGGAACTAGCCTGGCCCGGCCCCCACTGCTCTGTCCTCTAGAGCTGCGGTGACACACCGCCGTGACATCCATCCCGAGAACCCACGGCACCCAACCGCAGGGGACACGGCTGTGGCTTCCCACTTCCTCTTTCATACTGATGCCCAGAACTGACCTTTCTTAGAGGAACCAGCTTAACAGTGTGTGTACACGGCAGCCACACCTGCCTCGGGACACAGCACAGCTTTGTTCATGAAGAAGAAATGACTTCACCACAGACCTGTACTCTAGGTGTTTGAGAGTAAAGAACCGAAGACCCCAGTGTGATCAGAGCATCCAGTCCATGTGGTCAGTGCTCTCTTTAGTGTGACCTTTGGAAGAAGAGATCACGGTCCCCTCTGAGGTTAATCCGTCAGCCAGCACAATCCTGCTTATGCCTTGGACTTTGGTTCAGACAAAAGTCCTAACCAGAAATCACGTGGTCCGGAGTGGGTCAGAACTCAGCCTCCTTCCTCCGTCATTTAGGAACATGAGCTGCTACACACAGTGCATGCTGAACTAAACATGTCTTCACCTATTCAGTTCCTCCTCTGCCGTCGTCGCCGCTTTCTTGTGTGAGCCAAGAAGAGCAGCGCATAAGGGAGAAGCTGTTTGCTAACAGGGACTCCCCTGGCAGAAGTCATAAAATACAGGTGATTTCTGCCTGTTAGCCTGAACGACCTGCAAGGCATTTTGTCAAGACAGGATCAGTGTTTTAGGAGCACTCGGCCAGGTTTGGGTGGAGTGATATCTGTTGTCTCCAGCAAAGCCCATGGCTGATTCACAGGTAAGTTATGTGGCTCTAGAAGAGGCAATCAAGCCAGTGTTTCCATAAGCAGAACAAACCAGCTTGGACCAAACAGTCATGCAATTGTTCAGGTTGTGGGCATATATGTTTTTTACCCTTTGAACCAAGCATTCCAGGTAAGTACGTGACAAGCCGTGCAGATAAATGCTCTTATTCATATAGGCTTAATTAGACAGGCATGAAATGACTGGAAGGGAAGAGGATAACATCCATAATGACTAATAAAATAAGCTTGGGGTCAAGGCCTCAGCATTCCTGTTTTCACAAAGGAACTGGTGTCAGTAGGAAGGCTTCCCCTGGTGGGCTAGAAAGCTAGTGTCGCCCTGGGTACACGGCTGGCCACGTGTCCTGAGCTGGGAGGAAGTGATGGCGGCCACAAGAGGAAAGCACGTGCTGAAAGGAAATGGAACAAGAACAACAGGTGAGTCGGGGCCCAGTGGCCTCGACCCAAGGAGACGATAGCTCTTTCCAAACATGCTGCACACTCAAGCTCACCCCACGGCACCGGAGCCCTGCCCTCTGGGACTGCTCCTCACCCTCCGGGAAGCCGAGTCCCACTGACCCACTGACGGTCTCCAGCCCGGCTCGGCATGCTCCGTGCTGGGAAGAACTTGCAGCTCCTGGAAGAGGGTAGGAGACCCCTGGGCTTCTGGCCAGGCTGGCACCCTGGACTGTCCCTTGAGCCTGCCTCTTGGGTCTTCTCTCTGGGTCCTGTAGTCCCCTCCTCGCCTCCTTCTCCCCCACCCTCAACGCCAAGGACAGGGCAGCAGGCCGTGCTTGGCTCTCACCTCCCAGACTAGCACCTGGCGGCTGGTGGCCAGTCTCCAGGTCCCACCGCTTTACAGGAACCTGTGAGTTCCTGCTGCTCTTCAAAGACACACATGTGTTGCCCCTTCCACAAAGCCCCCCTGGCTGCCAACGGAAGGTGCTGGCCCACATCCGGTGCTCCTGCTTTGCCATGCCTGGGTGCAGAGGCAGCCCCAGACGGCAGGCTCCCAGGGCAGGGTCCCCGCAAGGAGGGTGATTGAGGTGTCCTGATCTGTGGGTGAGCCCGAGGGGCAGGTGGAGCAGACGCACAATTCTGTGCTGAGACCAATGGAGCCTGCCCTTCATGGTGACCACAAACGCCTCCCGGGGCACACCTTTCTTCCCGAGGCTTCAGCATCAGAATCCCTGTGCCTTCAAAGGGCCGTTTCTACGGCTTGGGCAGAGCTGGAGCTCTGGCGAGGGGATGAACAGCTTGGGGACAACCTCCTTTAGCACAGAAGCAGAAGCCCACTTACAACCACAGAGATTTTACAGCAGCTTTGGAGCAAAGTGTGGTGGGTTCCCAGGCAGTGAGACCCAAACTTGGACGGTCAGTCATCATCAGTCTGTACCTGATGATCTTTCACAAAATGAGTTCTCACTTGCAGTGTTCATCTCGCAGGTTTGGGAATTTCTTTTTAGAGACTAAAATTTGCTGTTATTTCAAACTGACAGAAAAAATTGCAAGCAGACTAAAGAGATCTTAAATAAAATACCCTCACTCGGATTTACCAACTAGTTCTGCTCTGCACTCTGCTTTATCATTTAATTACCTTTTTCTTAATCATTTGAGAGTAAGTTGTAGACAAGACACCCCTTGCCCCTAAGCCCATCCATATATATTTCCTAAAAACAAAGCCTTTTTCTTACATAGTACAGGAGAATGTTCCCTGATGATGCTGAAGGGTGAGGTGATGGTTATTTCCTATTTTATCAAACTTTCCAGATGTTATCAAGTTGATGGAATTCAGAAAGCGTAAAAACAGCTGGGAGCCCCTAAAGCTTCACTGCAGGATGATGAGACAGCAGCTGGCTCTTCTGAGGAAAAGCAGTGATGCCCACGCACTTCCCTCACGTTCACGGCAGATGGAATTTTGATGAGCTGGGGTACAAGAGGACCATGACAACAAGCGTTCCACTGAGCCGGGATCCGAGGCCAGCAGTCTGGGAGAAGGCCCCTGGGACAGCCCCTGCCTGTGCAAGCCCCTCCCTTGGAGTGCTGGCTGGACCCAGGACTCACCTGACCACAGAGCACAGCACCCCTCTGGAGTGAGGGGACGTCACTCCAGAGACGAGACCGCAGAGAGGCTGCGCTTCCGTCCTGGGGGCCGCTCTCTCACTGGCTGGCTCTGATGGGAGCCGGCGGCCAGGTACACGCAGCCCCATAGAGGGGCCCACACAGTGAGGGATGATGTCCTGGCCCTGAGGCTGGGAGCCTGGGAGAGGACCCCCGCTCTGGTCAGCCATGAGACACCTGCAGGCCTGGCCGACTCCTGGATCACAGCCTCAAGGGGCACGCTGGTGAGCCTTTGCAGACGCACGGACACCGTGAGGGAGCCAGCGTCTGTTTTGGGGTCACTTGCTATCCAGCAATAGATGCAGGGGATGGTCATGATGGAATATCACCATATCTCATCTGAAGTAAAACTACGCTTGATTTCATGAAGCGCCGGTTGGTGTAATCAAGGGTCTAGGGGTCCTGGCCACAGAGGAGGGAGGCGGTCACTTTGCTCTCTCCTCTTCTGACTACTCAACCTCTCTCTCAAATGAATCCTTTCGAATGACTTTTCAGTTCAGTTCAGTTGCTCAGTCGTGTCCCACTCTTTGCGACCCCATGAATCGCAGCACGATTCCTGTCCATCACCAACTCCCAGAGTTCACTCAGACTCACGTCCATCAAGTCGGTGATGCCATCCAGCCATCTCATCTTCTGTCGTCCCCTTCTCCTCCTGGCCACAATCTCTCCCAGCATCAGAGTCTTTTCCAATGAGTCAACTCTTCTCATGAGGTGGCCAAAGTATTGGAGTTTCAGCTTTAGCATCATTCCTTCCAAAGAAATCCCAGGGTTGATATCCTTCAGAATGGACTGGTTGGATCTCCTTGCAGTCCAAGGGACTCTCAAGAGTCTTCTCCAACACCACAGTTCAAAAGCATCAATTCTTCAGC
>SJYX01022021.1:403998-452998 GCA_006410675.1 Oreotragus oreotragus
ATAGAAAGAGACACATGTACCCCAATGTTCATTGCAGCACTGTTTATAATAGCCAGGACATGGAAACAACCTAGATGTCCATCAGCGGATGAATGGATAAGAAAGCTGTGGTATATATACACAATGGAGTATTACTCAGCCATTAAGAAGAATACATTTGAATCAGTTCTAATAAGATGGATGAAACTGGAACCAATTATACAGAGTGAAGTAAGCCAGAAAGAAAAACACCAATACAGTATACTAACACATATATATGGAATTTAGAAAGATGGTAATGAGGACCCTGTATGCAAGACAGCAAAAGAGATACAGATGTGTAGAGCGGACTTATGGACTCTGAGGGAGAAGGAGAGGGAGAGGGAGAGGGAGGGATGATTTGGGAGAATAGCATTGAAAAAAAAAAAAAATTCACCCCATCTTGTGTCCCAGTCCCTCACCTTAGAGGCAATTTCTTATTAATTACCAATTTCATGATCATTCTTTCAAAAGTTCTTCCCCCCACCAGAAAAAAATAACATGTCAGCATATGTTACTTTTGAAATATCTATCTCCTTGTTTTTAATACAAAGTGTAGCACAAAATACCCTATTTTGCACTTTGCAAAATAAATCTTGGGATGGCCTGATAACAGGAGTTGCAGAAAGTTCTTATTCTTTTGACTATCTGCAAGGACTCTAGTGTATGGACAGGACAATTCACTTAACCAGTCTCCGAAACCAGGACATTTAGGTTACAGCTGTGTGGGTGTCCTTATGAACATATGCACGCAGCGCTAGTTGCTCAGTCATGTCCGACTCTGCGGCCTCATGGACTGTAGCCCACCAGGCTCCTCTGTCCATGGGATTCTCCAGGCAAGAATACTGGAGTGGGTTGCCTTGCCCTTCTCCAATATGCATATATCTGGGACATAAACCCTTAGAAGTCTTCTCAGGTTACTAAACACCCTAGTTTCCCTCATTAAACAAAGCTCTCCCCTTCACCTCATATCCAGATGCTGACACTGTAGGTAGTGCCCCCCTTTCCTGCCACACTTGGTCGCATGTCTGTACTGACTGTTTTCTCACCTCTCACTTGCCAACCACTCCAAGCAGCTCCTAGGTCCGTGAACCCACTGCAGCAGTCCCACTGAGGTCTCCCTTGCGTGCCACACCACTCAGTCCCAGGGGCATGCCCTGATCTTCACCTAGTGTTTCAACAGCCGCATTTGACATGGTGCAACTACCCTCTTCCTAGCACTCTGCCCTTGACTCTGAGACATGACAGCTCACCTGGCTTCCTGGCCTCCCACATCTCAATCTGGTCTTCTTCTGGCCTGCCTTCAAGAGCTGGTATTCTCAAAACTCAATTCTAGGCCCTCTCTTCATTCTAGATCAGCGTTGTCCAACAGAACTCTCACTGAGGATAGCAATGTTTTATTAAGCACTCCATGTGGTCAATGCAACTGAGGACCCGAGTTTTTTTTATCTGATTTAATATGAACCAATTTAAATGTCAGTAGCCACTGGTTAAAATTAAAAGACATTTGCTCCTTGGAAGAAAAACTATGACAAACCTAGACAGCATATTAAAAAGGAGAGACATTAGTTTGCTGACAAATATCCATCTAGTCAAAGCTATGTTTTCCCAGCAGTCATGAATGGATGTTGAGAACTGGACCATAAAGAAGGCTGAGCACTGAAGAACTGATTTCGAACTGTGGTGTTGGAGAAGATTCTTGAGAGTTCCTTGGACTGCAAGGTGATCAAATCAGTCAATTCTAAAGGAAATCAACCCTGAATACTCATTGGAAGAACTGATGTTGAAGCTGAGGCTCCAATACTTTGGCCAAAGACCCTGATGCTGGGAAAGATCAAGGGCAGGAGGAGAAGGGGATGACAGAGGATCAGATGGTTGGAGGGCATCACTGACTCAATGCACATGAGCTTGAGCAAGCTCTGGGAGTTGGTGAAGGACAGGGAAGCCTGGCATGCTGCAGCCCATGAGGTTGCAGAGTCCGACATGACTGAGCAACTGAACAAGCCACCAGTGGCTAAAGGCTACCATGGACAGCGCAGTTTGACATGCTCTCCCTAAGAGAGATCACGTACACCATGGCCTCAGCTATTGGCTCCGGGCAGAGCACACACACACAGCTCTATTTCCAGCCTGGATTTCCCCCTAAACTCACGTAACACACATAACCAAAGTCCACTTGACAGCTTCCTTTGGATGGTACTAACCTGACAGATTAAATTCAAGATCCTCTTCTGAAGCTAGGTTAGCTTCCCAATTAGGGAAATGCATGGATAAAGGAGTCTAGTTGACTCCAACCCCTAATCATTCCTCAGCTTGGTCTGCCTCTCCGCATCTTGACTCCCTTCCCATGAACCCACCATGGAAACTGGTGGAACGTGCTCTTTACTGGTATCCTCTGGCTCCACCTCCCAGTCTGCGCTCTAGGCTGTCACATACTGTAACTAAGAAGATGCTCAGGCCCCTACAGTGGCTTCCTGTGCTTTGGGGATAAGTGGGGAGTCCACTGTGCAGGTTCAATGCTCCCAACCACTGGCCAGCTCTCGGTGGCCCGCCTCCCTTCCCTGCAGCCACACTGGGCTTCTGTCTTCTGCAGTTACCCTGAGGGGAAGATACAATTTCTTTCTGATCCTTTTCCTTGTTTTCAACACCACCTTCTCTAACTCTGGGACACAAACAAACAAAACCCCTCTGTTAGTCACGCCATGAAGATTCCCGAAGAGCCGGCTCCTAAGTCCACGTCCCTTCCATACCAATGCACAACTGGAAGGGACTGTGCTGGCTGGCCCTTCACCTGCCCTCTTGCCAGTTGGGCAGCAAAGTCTGCTTAGACATGCCCAGTCAGAGGGAGGGCACTCCTCATAAATCAGAGCCTTCCTCCCCATCCCAGGGCTAGCTCATGTTGATAATTAGAAAGGTCTTCTTTATACTTTCCCCATCTGGCCCATCACCCCCTCCGGCCTGATCCCAGGTGCTCTGTTGGAGTCATAACAGAAACGACAACAGTGAGAGCGGCTACCACTACCACGCGCCCGCACCACCAGCCTCGCGACCTCTGCACGAGCTGGTACTATCACTGCCGCTAGTTGCGAACACAAAAACCTAAAATGCAGAGCGACCAGCAATCCTTCCCCAGTATCAGAGCGTGCTGATTGCTCCTGAACTCTTCCATGTCTTTCCTGCAGTGCCTGGAATTTAACGACACTCTGGTCCTTGCCACGCCAAGTGTGGCCCAAGAAGCCCATCCAGACACAGAATCTGGGGCTTATTCCCAAATCAGCTGGATCAGAATCTGCATTTTAACAAGATTTAGAGCTTGAGAGACACTAGTCTTGGTGTGCCCAGGTCACACTGGAATGTACACTTCCTAATTCACTAGCTCAATGACCAATCACAAACAGCTACTATTTGTGCCTGGCACCATATGGGCACCAGGATCCTCTCTGCCCTTCACAGCTGAGCTTGTGTCCAGCAGAGAGATGGGAGGCGAAGGGAGGGAGTAAGTGTCAGGCTGGAGTGTGGTGGGGGAAACAAGGTGTCAATGGGCCCGGGGGCCACGTGTCAGGGAGGACTGAAGGAGCTTGCACCTGATCAAGTGTTACCTGAAGGAAGGAACTGGCTGGGCTGTCACTGAGATGGGCTGTCTGAGCAATAGGAGGGTGACACCAGAGAATGAAGGTGGCAGAGAAATCCAGGGAAAGAGAGTGGGCAGGAGACAGGGGTGGGCCCAGGAGGCCTTGAGGTCGCACCCCCTTGTCCTGGAAATTATTCTCTTCCTGCAGCCTCTGGTTATGTAATCTCTGGCCACCTCACCTCTAGCTTATTTGAACTTGCAGGTAAGGAGACAGGCCTGCTTTTCCACATGTACTTGATCTGGTCAGATTTTTTTCGGCCTGTACTTTTGTGATTTTTTTTTTTTTTTAAGCAAGACCTTCAGTTGATCCTGATTAAATTTTAACTTGTCCTTTTTGACCATCATCACTGAAGCCTGCTATGATCTTTTGGAGTGACTTCATCCAGCACATCCCCCCAACTTTTCCCCCATCTTTCCTTTTTATCTTTGTTTCTTACAGCTCCCTTTGGCTATGCATTTTCCTGATACTCAGAGCTTCTGGCAGACTTTAATCTATCAGAGGAAATTACAGGCCAATATCCCTGATGAACACAGACACAAATATCCTCAATAAAACACTAGCAAACTGAACTCAACAACACATTAAAAGGATCACACACTGTGATCAAGTGGGATTTATCCTAGGGATTCTTCAACATATACAAGTCAACCAATGTGATACAACATATTAACAAACTGAGAATAAAAACCATATGGTCATCTCTATAGATACAGAAAAAGCTTTTAACAGAATGCAACACCCATTTATGATAAAAACGCTACAGAAAGTAGGCATAGAGGGGACCTATCTCAACATAAAAAGGTCATCTATGACAAATCCACAGCTAACGTCACTCTTAACAGTGAAAAGCTGAAAGCATTTCCTCTAAGATCAGGAACAAGACAAAAATGTCTATTCTTGCCACTTTTATTCAACATAGTTTTGGAAGACCTAGCCATGGCAATCAAAGAAGAGGAAAGAAAAAAAAAAAGAGGAATCCAAATTGGAAAACAAGTAAAACTGTTACCATCTGCAGAAGACATGGTACTAAACAGACAGAATTCCAAAGATGCTTCCAGAACACTACAGAGCATCACTGAATCCAGTAAAGTTGCAGGATACAAAGTTAATACACACATTTCTCGCATTTCTATACACTAACAACACAAGCTCAGAAAGAGAAATTAAGGAAACAATCCCATTTACCATCACATCAAAAATAACAAAATACCTAGGAATAAACCTATCTAAGGAGGAAAAAGACCCATAGTCTGAAAACTGTTTAAGACACTGATGAAAAAAATCGCAGATGATACAAACAGATGGAAAGATACACCATGTTCTTAGACTGGAATAACCAGTATTCTCAAAATGACTATTTTACCCAAGGCAATCTACAGATTCAGTGCAATCCCTATCAAATTACCAATGGCATTTTTCACAGAACTAGAACAAAAAACTGTACAATCTGTATGGAAACAACAACAACCACCCCTCGGTAGCCAAAATAATCTTGAGGGAAAAAAAATGAAGCTGGAGGAATCGGCTCCCTGACTTCAGACTACACTACAAAAAAAATCCCTATCAAATTACCAATGGCATTTTTCACAGAACTAGAACAAAAAACTGTACAATCTGTATGGAAACAACAACAACCACCCCTCGGTAGCCAAAATAATCTTGAGGGAAAAAAAATGAAGCTGGAGGAATCGGCTCCCTGACTTCAGACTACACTACAAAAACTACAATCATTAAAACAGTATGATACTGGAACAAGAACAGAAATATATATCACTGTAACAGGACAGAAAGCTCAGAAATAAACACATGAACCTATGATCAATTAATTTATGACAAAGAATGCAAGAATATACAATGGAGAAAAGGCAATCTGTTCAATAAGGGGCACTGGAAAAACTGGGCAACTACATGTAAAAGAATGAAATTAGAACATTCTCAAACACCATTCACAGAGATAAACTCAAAGTGGATTAAAGACCCAAATATAAGGCCACATTCTATAAAATTCTTATAGGAGAATATCATCAGAACACTCTTTGACACAAATTGAAGCAATATATTTTTGGATCCATCTTCTAGAGTAATATAAATAAAAACAAAAACAAACAAATAGAACCTAATTAAACTTGTTTCTGCACAGCAAAGGAAATCATGAACAAAATGACAACCCACAGAGTGGAAGAAAATATTTGCAAATGATGTGATCAAGGGATTAGTCTCCATAATATACAAACAGCTCATGCAGCTCAATATCAAAAATACAAACAACCCAATCAAAAAAATGGGCCAAAGGTCTAAATAGACATTTTTTCAAAAAAGACATAGGGCTGTCCAAAAAGCACATGAAAAGATGCTCACCATCACTAATCATTAGAGAAATGAAAATCAAAACTACAATGAGTTATCACTTCACACCAGTCAGACTGGTAATCATCAAAAAGTCTACAAACAATAAATGCTGGAGAGGGCGTAGAGAAGAGGGAACCATCCTACACTGCTGGTGGGAATGCAAACTGGTAACAGCCACTGTGGAAACAGTATAGAGGTGCCTTAAAAAATGACTAAAACCAGAGCTACCATACGATCCGGCAGTCCCACTCCTGGGCCTATATCCAGAGAAAACTGTAATCGGAACAAATACATGCACCCCAGTTTTCACTGCAGCACTATTTACAATAGCCAGTACATGGACGCAATCTAGATGCTCATTAACCAAGCACTGGATAAAGAAGATATGGACACACACACACACGATGGACTATTACTCAGCCATAGGAAAGAATGAAATAAAGCCGTGTGCAACAACTGAGATGGATCCAAAAGGTTATCATACAAAGTGAGGCAAGTCAGACAAAGACAAACAGCATATGACATCACTCATATGGAAATCTAAAAAAAACGATACAAATGAACTCATTTACGAAACAGGTAAGTCTGTGAAGACAGGTAAACATAAATAAGTCTGTTATTTATCTCACAGACTTATTTATCTAACAGACAAGACTCACAGGACACACGTACACCCGTGCCTGATTCATGCCAATGTATGGCAAAACCCACAATATTGGAAAGTAATTAGCCTCCAACTAAAAAAATAAAAAAAGGACTCACAGACTTCAAAAACAAGCTTGCGGGAGTTCCCTGGTGGCCCAGTGGTTAAGAATCCGCCCGCCAATGCAGGGGACACGGGTTCGATCCCTGGCCCAGAACTAAGAGCCCACATATCTCAGGGTAGCCACGCCTGTGCACCAAAACTGCTGAGCCGGTGCGCTCCAAATACTGTAGCCTGCATGCCCTGGAGTCCGCACTCTGCAACGAGAGGCCGTCACGAGAAGCCCGCACACTAGGTAGACCCGGCTCGCTGCCATAGAGAAAAGCCTGCATGCAGCAGTGAAGACCAGTGCAGCCAAAGATAAACAAGCTTACGGTTACCAAAGGGGAAACGTGGGAGAGGGTGATAAATTAGGAGTTTAACATAGACAAGCACGCTGCTTTACATAATCAATAAGGTCCTACTGCATAGCACAGGAACTCTGTTCACTATTCCGTAAAAACCTGTATGGGAACAGAATCTGAAAAAGAATGGATATAGGTATAACTGATACACTCTGCTGAAAGCCTGAAACTAACATAGCTTTATAAATCAACTCTAAAATAAAATAAACCTTAAATCTATCAGAACAAGGTGCCTTCCCTTCTACTGCTGCTCAGCATTGTCCCCTCCCAGCCAGTCTCTCTACTTTCTCCTTCCTACCAGAGCCTGTCTTTCCCTTTAGAACCTGAAGATGCCAGGTGCCTCCAGTCTCCCCATTGGTCAGGGCATGAACCACTAACTGAATTCTGGCCAGTGGGGCTTGAGGATGAGTCTGCTGGAGGACTTTTGGGTAACGCTTTCTTCCTTAATATAAAGAGGCTCTGAAGGGCAGCACCGTTTTCTCCCTTGCCTTTGGATGTGGCTGTGAAGCCTTGATGCCTGGAGCTATGGCAGCTGCCCTGCGACCATGAGGAAAGTCAACACCCTGAGGGTGGCTGGACTGGAAGACGGAAAAGGCTTCCCCAGGTCCTTAATGATGTCACTGGCTGTTCACAAAACTCTGGGCCAGACCCACTTAAGGATCTACTGTTGTACTACACTTTGAATCCATTTAATAATATTTATTATTTATAAATAATATTTATTCTTTATATGGGAACAAACAAGAAATATCCCAGGTTATGAAAGTTCCAAAATCTCATCATTCTTACATTCTCCTGTAAATTACTGGGCACTTTCTCAACTAAATGTGTCATCTCTACTGTTTCTAATTCCACCTCATCTGAAGGCTCTGTCTGGGCACATTTTTCTTCCCTAAATTATAATATAAAGTTCTCTTAACTGCACCAGTCAAGTTTCTGACAAGTTCATTCTTCTGGTGTACGTCGAGGTACTGTCTATGGTTCTTAGTTATATTTTATATATTTCATACTGTGATATTTTAAGATTTGTTCAGAAATTCAAATCATGTTCTTTGACATTCCAGGCAGCTATTATTTCCCTTCCTCTTTGGTTACAAGCTCTTAACCTCTCTCTGCGCAGGGAAGCAGTTCTAGGCCCCTCTCTGCACACAGGGCTCCAACACAGTCCAGAAGCACCTTGAGGCCCCTCCTGTGAGCGGACCCCTGTGGCCCATCTCACTCCGCCCCACAACACAGCCCACCTCGGGTGTCCCCAGGTCCCCCTCGGCCCAGCGAGTGTGGCCCAGCTCTGGTCTCTGCTCCCTCGTCCATTTTCAGATCTCCTTCTTCCTCGTCTGCTCTCATCAGTGAAGCAACCTGGCCATCGCCTCAGTCCTCTCTCCACCGCACTGTCCTGCTCTGCACACAAGCCGGTGCCAAGCTGGCAGAGACGGGACCCTCCCACGGGAGGTAAGGTATGGACGCACAGCCATGACAACTGTTTTTTCGATCACACTTCATTTTCACAAGAATCAGGGGGAGTTGAGAGTGACGGGCAGGGTGAGCGGTGTTGGTGGATTTGCTTCTGCATCTTGGAAACACATGCCAAAGAGACTACATCCTTCCCACTGGCAGTGTGGGCCTTATGCTCACGTCCTCTGGTCCCACTTGGGCCAGTGGCCTGTGTGGTCGGTACCAGGTGTCCTCTGACCAGGCTGACACTTCTTCTTGCTCCTGGGCCCAGCTTGCCGTTGCCTCTCAAGCCTGCCAGAATCTCCTGCCATGGGAACAGCATCTGCTGTAAATACTCTACCAGTAGCTCTACATTTTTCCCTTTCCCTCGTGTCAAATTCTTCCACCCTCACCTCTTGACTCTAAGCCTCCTCGGGATACTTGTTTTCCTGGCTTCCTTCTTGAATTTTTCCATCCTGCACAGGAATGTTTAATTCCTTCTGAAATGTTAGAGCCTCGACCTTCTCTTCTAACAAGGAGATCGGTGAGAATTTATAGGAAACACTTTTCACTTGCGTGCACTTTCCACATGTGATGGGACTTTTTCTCAGGCTGGCCAGGAGACCCAGAAGCGTCCCTGTCACTCAGCACACCTGAGTGGAGAGGGGCTTGCTGTGGGCCACTGGTGCTGGTGTGGGGCACGTGGCCCCCCCTTCTCTAAGTCTCACCAGGCTTCCCGCTTCACAGGTGGGGTAACTG
The DNA here is from genome assembly GCA_006410675.1 of Oreotragus oreotragus. Lineage (NCBI taxonomy): Eukaryota > Metazoa > Chordata > Mammalia > Artiodactyla > Bovidae > Oreotragus > Oreotragus oreotragus. Next base: position 413,295 of record SJYX01022021.1, read on the forward strand.
TGCTGAGGTCTGCAGCTAATGAGCTTAGCAGGTTATAACGCAGGGCTGCCCGGCACCAAACCACTACTTTCCCAGCCCCCTCCATTTCCACATTTTCTGTCACTCAAGGGAAGTATACATTTCTCTGTGACTTTTCCTAAAAACAGCTGTTTTGATTTCAGGAAACTGTGGTTTTTCTAGACTTGTCTGCCACTCTACTTCTGCTCCTCCCCTGTGGAGCAGGGCACGGGCTGTGTAGCTCAACTCTGACGCAGCACATTTCCAGCTCTGAGTAACCATCAGTGTTCCAGAGCACTCCCCCCACCCAACACCAGATCATCTTCCAGAAGATTCTCCTGCTTTTTTCTTTTAGCTTTCTCACTGCACAAATGACAGATCTGGAAAAGTATGTTTTCAGGTTTGATGATGTGCCATTTATCCATTCGTCCTTTTATGGATCATGCTTTAGGAGGGTAAGAAATCTTAATGCCTAATGCAAGAGACTCTTGAGAGTCCCCTGGACTACGAGGAGATCAAACCAGTAAATCCTAAAGGAAATCAACTCTTGAATATTCATTGGAAGAACTGATGCTGAAGCTGACACTCCAATACTTTGGCCACCTGATGCGAAGAGCCAACTCATTGGAAAAGACCCCGATGCTGGTAAAGACTGAGGGCAGGAGGAGAAGGAGACAACAGAGGATGACTGGATGGTATTACTGAGTCAATGGACACGAGTCTGAGCAAACTTTGGCACATGGTGAAGGACAGGGAAGCCTGGCGTGCTGCAGTCCATGGGGTCACAGAGAGTCCACGAGACTGAGCAACAGAACAACAAAGGCACGGTCACAAAGATTTTGTCCTAGTTCCTCTCCCAGATTTATAGTTCTGGGTTTTACCTTTAGGTCTGTGGGCCATGGTGATGTGAAGTATGGGTCTGTGTTCATTTTGTTGCATGTGGAAGCCCAATTGCTCCAGCACCATTTGTTGAAAAGACTACACCTTCTCTCCTGCCGTCTTTGCATCTTTGTCAAACACCAGTAGTACAGCCTGGTGTCTGTCTGGTACTATTGGTTTTCCTCAAATTTCTGTTGCCCCTAGTGGTTCCTTTGCATTTCTGAAAGAAGGCACCGGGTGATCTTTGGGGAAGGACTCGGTGACAAGACAGGGGAGCCTCCTAGGTTTCCTCTCTCCTGGCCCCATGCCTCCACCTCGTTCTCCCCTCTGGATGGGGGAGGGGCGTGGGCTCTGCGGACGCAGGCTGCATCACCCCCAGCCTCTTGCTCTTTGGGGTGTGCGTGCAGGCGGCAGGAAGGGACCTGCAGCCGCAAGGAGTGCAGGCTTTGTGTCTTCCAGCCCCAAGTACAGGGCCTTTCCTGCGGCCCCTCCCTGTGGGTCACGGAAGTCCAGAATGACTTGGAGATCCCTCACAGTTCCAAAGCTCCTGGCCTGCCTCACCGGCTTCCCAGCTTTTCTCCCTCTGGGGAAGAGGCGCTCCCGTAATGACGCAAGGACGCTGGCCTGCTCCCCAACCCCCCCCGCCCCCCACGGTGCCGCCCCCAGCTCCCAGCAGTCGGCCGCAGCCTCTCAGATCCACTTCTCTGTCAGCCTTTCCTAGTCTGCTTTCTATTCTACAGAAATCTCTCCCATCTTTTGAGGTTAGCTGAGAGTGCTCTTTCTTATTTTCCCATGTTTTTAATGCATTATGCTTTTATTTTTTTGTTTGTTTGAAATGGTCTTTGGAGGAGGCAGAAGGACAGGGTCTATTTTGAGCTTGGAAGTCCTACTGGATGGTCCCAAGGGTCGGGGACACATGAACTCACTATCCCACAGAGCGTCCATCAAATCATCCCCAGAGACGGAGGGCGGGCTGGGCAGATCACCAGGCTGACTGGATGCACTGTGTGCAGAAAGCGGGCAGGGCGGGAAGTCTGGGAGAGTCTGGAGCTTGTGTGGTCTCACTCGCCGCCTGGGAGACACTGCATCTTCTAAACAAAGGCTCCTCTCAGCCTCCAGCTCTGTGGCAGGGAGCCAGAGAGCAGGGAGTGGGAGGGATGCTGGAAACCGCAAGTCACATGCGACTGACCAGCCGAATCAAGCCCATGGTCTGTCACATCAACAACTTTGCTTCTTTCCCTTAGTCATCTTTCACGAGTCTGCCTCTGTTTTCTGGAAGAAAAGTACATCAACCCAGTACTCAGTCGTACTAGGCTTTTAAAAACTATATTGAGAGATTCTCTGTTGTCCTTAAAAGCACCAATACTCTTGGTCCCACAGACTGTTTTTTTAAGTTTCTGTAGCATTTTCTTCTGTAGTAAGGCCAGCTACCCACACCACTTATCAAGGACCTGCAGGGTGAAGGATCAGGGACCAGCATCGTCAAACGTGTGATTTCCATCACGTTCACGATCCAAAGAAGGGCATGGTTGAGTCTACAATTTTTCAGGTTTCCATATAGATCGAAGTGCTCTCATGAAGTCACTGTGTAAAAAATACATTAAATTTTTAAAAAGGGGGGAAAAGTAAACAGAAAAATACACCACAGATGTCTTTCCAGGCTCACTTTGTTTGTTAACAGCTTACTGCTTCTTCTGCTGGTTCTCTTGTTAATTTTCATCTGTGTGTTTACACACATTTTTAATTCATTCAATGATTTCACACTCCAGCACTTTCAATTTGTTTCAGGCAAAATTGCACTGCTAAAAAAGATCCAGGCTATTTTCAGGTTGGAAAAATAATAAATTGAAATTGGGGTGATTCTACAGGAGTGATATTTTTTTGTTCTAATGACAGAATGGAGTCCTTTCTGTAAAAGTAAAAATGTTCAGTTCTTGTATAACACATATGAAGTGCTCAGTCATGTCTGACTGCGGCTCCATGGGCGGCAGTCCGCCAGGCTCTGATGTCCCCTGGATTTTCCAGGCAAGGATGGAAAGTGGTGCCATTTCTCCTCTGGAGTGGGTGCCATTTTCTCCTCCAGGGATCTTCTCAACCCAGGGATCGAACTTGTGTCTCCCGCGGCTCCTGCACTGGCAGGCGGGTTCCTCGCCACTGAGTCATCTGGGAAGCCCATAGTACACATGACAAACAAGGCCGACTCAAATATCCTCCTGAATTTCCTAATCTTTCCCTTGTATGCTTTTTGGCTACACCACACAGCATGTGGGATCTTAAGTTCCCCAACCAGGGATAGAACCCATGCTTCCTGCAGTGGAAGAGCATAACCTTAACCAGGGAACAACCCGGGAAGTCCCGCCCGTGCATTCTTAGGAGCATCACGTTTGTGGAGGCACGTTTAACCAGTGCTCACTCAGTGGTAAGTGCCAGGTGTGGGCACCGCTGTTTCTTCTTCATCTGCACAATGGTCCTGAGAAGTGGAACGGCCACCTCACCCTCCTGATGAGGAAGTTCAGCTCTGACAGAGAGGGTGCTGTGCCCAGAGTCAGAGCAGTGCTGGGAGCGTGGACCCCCCATCCCCAACTTTTCCCTCAGCTCAGTGGCCAAAGAACTCGGTAACCACAGCCCGGAGGGGCCCTGGTGCACCTGCTCCTTGGCTAGTTCTCCTCAAATTAAGAACACAAACGGAGCAACTTAATTCTCACAAACATGTGAAGTATTACTCTTTCTATTAAAAGTTATAAAATATTTCACAAAGACATTGCATGGGAAAGAATTCCGTACAATCTCCGCCCCTCCCCACCCAACTTCTTTAGGAAGTGAGCATTGTTTACACAGCCTCTCGTGTCCTGGCAGCCCCTTGGAGCTCATCCGTCACCCTCCACCCCCAGCAGGGTCCACTTCCCTGGATCTGGTGTCTATATTCCCACGTGGTGGTTCCCCCCAGATGTACTGTGCCTGGGCAATATATAGAATTACTCTGTATGTTTCAACGCTTTATGTCAGCGGTAGACTGGCCCACATGGGGCTCCACGGTAAACGGTCACTAATGTGCCAATTCCCGCACCCCCTGGAGAGTGGTCTCCCCTCCCAGCAGCCCACTCTGTGTGTAGCAGAGATGCCTTCACCTTGCTGGATGCTGGGGCAGTCCTGGTCCTTGCTGTCGCCTCCACCTGTGCCCTCCACCCCACAGCTGTCCTGCATCCTGGCCCCATCAGCACAACGCTTGGCCACCAGCACCCAGGACCTCTTGGCCAGCCCAAGGGTGAGTGCTGAGGTGGGACAAGTGACTAGAGTTCCTATCCTCTTCTCAAGCCAATTAAAAAGCCCACCTCAATGTCCTCACTGAGGATGATCAGATAGCTTACATCTCAATGGAAAGAAATGAAGATACTAGTGACAATGAATCAGCAGGTCACCAAGGCTGGTCCACTGTGGGCCAAGGGTGTCAGCTCTGCTCCAGGCAAATGAGAAGGGCATGTTTTCAGGAGCCACCCTGCTGTGGCTGACACTTGTTTTGTCTTAAGGCGAATGGCCCCTTTCCACACCAACCAGGATTAACCATGCCTCCTCTGTCCTCCCCAGAGGGAGGGCCTGGGAAGCCTCTAATCCACCCTGCTCAGTGTTCAAGTCCATGGTTGACATATTCCTTCCTCTACTGGCCACTGAGCCCCAGACACTGGACCTTGCAAGCAGTGAGTGCTCAGCAGAGGAGTTGGGGCGGGGTCCCCTGCCAGAGTAGAGTCCCAGCTCTCAGTGGTGCACAGGGCACCCAGTGTGCTGCACTGCGCTCACAGCAGCACCACAGACACTTCAAATTTTCCAGGGAAACAATAACACCCAGCATCAGCTGTCAGAGAGGAGCCAAGGATGTCAGTCTTTCTCCCCAGGTTAGACACAGCATGGCAGAGTAGAAGGACTTGAGCTCACCTCCTCTCACGAAAATACCAAAAATCATGACTACCTGCTGAATAACCACTGACAAAAAAAAGACTGGAGCCTATCAAAAAGATATCCTACATCCAAAGACAAAGAAGAAGCCACAACGAGACGGGAGCAGACACCAGAAGCATGAGGAACTATAAATCTGCAACCTGCAGAACAGAGCCCACAAACACAAGAAGCTAGACAAAACGAGACGGCAGAGGAATATGTTCCAGATGACGGAACAAGAGAAAACCCCCAAAGAAGTTACGTGAAGTGGAGACAGGCAATCTACCCAGTAAAAGAAGGCTAGGTTCTTCATTGCCAACGCCGCAGGAGTAACTGCCAGCTTGTGAGAGGCCAATGGAGAGGGCTACCTACACAGGAAGGAGCTGTGGGTGGCCCCCAGGAGCCAAGAGTAGCCCCCAGCAGAGAGCCAGCAAGAAGACAGGGAGCCCACGGTCTTACTGCCACAAGAGAGAAATTCTGTGCATCTCAGAAAATTGAAACCAGACCTCTCTCAACTTAAGCCTCTGATGAGCCCAAAGCCCTGGCCTGCATCTTGATTGCAAGGTGGTAAGACCCTAAGCAAGGGACCCAGAGAAACTGCGAGATGATAAAAGTATGTTGTTTTAAGCCTCTAAGTTTGTGCTCATGGTTACACAGCAATAGAAAACACAATACCCAAGCTATAAGCACTGAATACATGAAACAGTTAAGCAGAAATTATCTCCAAAATTTTTATGGACTGAAATAAAAGAAAATTGAGAAAATGTCTCAAACACGGGCCATAATTTTCATCAGTAAATTGATCTAATATCCTTTCAATCTTAGGCAAAGTCATAAAATTCCTGTATGTTGTCTGTGTGTAGCTCTTCTGGAAAACTATTCTGAGTTTTGCAGGATTTTGGCAGCTCTATACTGTCTAGAAATGTTACCCTTTGGTCACGTCTAAACACTATAGTTTCTTGATGAAAATGAAGGAGGAGAGTGAAAAAGCTGGCTTAAAGCTCAACATTCAGAAAACTAAGATCATGGCATCTGGTCCCATCACTTCATGGGAAATAGATGGGAAAACAGTGGAAACAGTGTCAGACTTTATTTTTTTGGGCTCCAAAATCACTGCAGATGGTGACTGCAGCCATGAAATTAAAAGACACTTACTCCTTGGAAGGAAAGTTATGACCAACCTAGATAGCATATTGAAAAGCAGAGACATTACTTTGCCAACAAAGGTCCGTTCAGTCAAGGCTATGGTTTTTCCAGTAGTCAGGTATGGATGTGAGAGTTGGACGGTGAAGAAAGCTGAGCGCCGAAAAATTGATGCTTTTGAACTGTGGTGTTGGAGAAGACTCTTGAGAGTCCCTTGGACTGCAAGGAGATCCAACCAGTCCATCCTAAAGGAGATCAGTCCTGGGTGTTCATTGGAAGGACTGATGCTGAAGTTGAAACTCCAATACTTTGGCCACCTCATGAGAAGAGTTGACTCACTGGAAAAGACCCTAATGCTGGGAAGGACTGGGACAGGAGGAGAAGGGGATGACAGAGGATGAGATGGCTGGATGGCATCACCGACTTGATGGACATGGGTTTGGATAGACTCTGGGAGTTGGTAATGGACAGGGAGGCCTGGCATGCTGCGATTCATGGAGTCGCAGAGTCGGACATGACTGAGCCACTGAACTGAACTGAAACACTATAGTTCCAAGCAATCTAATCTGGAGAAATCTTGGGGTAAACAGGATACTGCATCTTTTTTTTTTTTTTTTTTAATTTGGCCATGCTACAAGGCATGTGGTATCTTAGTTTCCCAACCAGGGATCGAAGCCTTGGTCTCTGCATTAGAAGCATGGAGTCCCAACCACTGTATTGCAGGGAAGTCCTGGGAGGCTGTATTTTAATTAGAGGAAGGACTCATGAATTCCTGAAGCAGTTTACAGGGAGGAGGCAGATACGATGTGAGACTGATCACCTTGACCCAGGAAGTCCCAATGACCTTCTGTAAACTCAGTGTTAGGACTTTATCAAGATTCAAAACTTTGTGTTAACTTAACGAGAAATTGGAAAACTTCTTAAAACTTTTTTAAACTGTAGGTTTTTCCCAAGGAACCTAAAATGTATCCGTGTGTGTGTGTAAGTCGCTCAGTTGTGTCCGACTCTTTGTGACCCCTTGGACTATAGCCTGCAGCTCCTATATTCATGGAATTCTCCAGGCAAGAATACTGGAGTGGGTAGCCATGCCCTTCTCTAGAAAATGTATACTTATTATTGCCTAACCATTGATAGATTTATCTGATATTGCTATATTTTCATCAGCTACTTTGTCAAACGTAAATTACCTAGTTCTGGCCTGAAGAGAAAAACAATTTTCCTCTTTTTCAAGCGGCACCATAGGTAAGGTAAAATAATGTTAATTGTTCTTGACAGTGTACTGTGGAGAAGCAGAAAGAAAAGAAAGAGATCAGGACAATGGAGGGAGCCCTGTCAGCATATGAGGAAGCTGATCACACACAGCTACTGGGATAAACACACATCAGTCACAGCTGGAGCAGGAGTGACCCCACCTGCCACGGCAATGGCTCAGTGCCGCCCTCAGGCCCCGTCGAAACAGGGCTCCAGATGGAGACGGGCCTGGGCGCAGGACAACATAAGACTCCTGTTCCCGAGGGGCCGCGCCCGCCCCCCGGAAGGCTGGAAGCCCCTGGAGTGCTGGCGTGGTGCTTGCTGAGGGGAAGTCCCCACCACTCAGAAACAAGAAGGGAACACCAAAGCCACACAGTCTGCAAATGTGTCCACTCACCACTCGACTCATTTCCAAGTCGGCAGGATATTTACTTAAAACCATCATGACCACATTNTTTTTTTTTTTTTTTTAATTTGGCCATGCTACAAGGCATGTGGTATCTTAGTTTCCCAACCAGGGATCGAAGCCTTGGTCTCTGCATTAGAAGCATGGAGTCCCAACCACTGTATTGCAGGGAAGTCCTGGGAGGCTGTATTTTAATTAGAGGAAGGACTCATGAATTCCTGAAGCAGTTTACAGGGAGGAGGCAGATACGATGTGAGACTGATCACCTTGACCCAGGAAGTCCCAATGACCTTCTGTAAACTCAGTGTTAGGATTTTATCAAGATTCAAAACTTTGTGTTAACTTAACGAGAAATTGGAAAACTTCTTAAAACTTTTTTAAACTGTAGGTTTTTCCCAAGGAACCTAAAATGTATCCGTGTGTGTGTGTGTAAGTCGCTCAGTTGTGTCCGACTCTTTGTGACCCCTTGGACTATAGCCTGCAGCTCCTATATTCATGGAATTCTCCAGGCAAGAATACTGGAGTGGGTAGCCATGCCCTTCTCTAGAAAATGTATACTTATTATTGCCTAACCATTGATAGATTTATCTGATATTGCTATATTTTCATCAGCTACTTTGTCAAACGTAAATTACCTAGTTCTGGCCTGAAGAGAAAAACAATTTTCCTCTTTTTCAAGCGGCACCATAGGTAAGGTAAAATAATGTTAATTGTTCTTGACAGTGTACTGTGGAGAAGCAGAAAGAAAAGAAAGAGATCAGGACAATGGAGGGAGCCCTGTCAGCATATGAGGAAGCTGATCACACACAGCTACTGGGATAAACACACATCAGTCACAGCTGGAGCAGGAGTGACCCCACCTGCCACGGCAATGGCTCAGTGCCGCCCTCAGGCCCCGTCGAAACAGGGCTCCAGATGGAGACGGGCCTGGGCGCAGGACAACATAAGACTCCTGTTCCCGAGGGGCCGCGCCCGCCCCCCGGAAGGCTGGAAGCCCCTGGAGTGCTGGCGTGGTGCTTGCTGAGGGGAAGTCCCCACCACTCAGAAACAAGAAGGGAACACCAAAGCCACACAGTCTGCAAATGTGTCCACTCACCACTCGACTCATTTCCAAGTCGGCAGGATATTTACTTAAAACCATCATGACCACATTTCTCGAGGCCAATCTTTAAATCCTGCGATAGTGAGATCTGGGAGGTTTAAAAAAAAATGGAGCTATCATCACCTGTTTATTGCACAGTCTGAAACAAAAGTTGTATTGTTATGATCATAATGTACCAGTACTTGCAGAATTGTGTCTTGCACACATATCCGGCTGACAGGAACATCAAGTATTAATGACACTAGAGGGCTTACATCATGAATTGTGTGACAACCAACTCCTGGCAGCCAAAACATGCAGAATGCACTCTAAAGATATCCATAAAGTGCTGGATATCTCTCCCAAAAGCAAACTGCTGCTTCATATCCCTCATTACCCACAAAGCAAGAAAGATGAAGTGAATGCTAAATCCCAGGTACTGTTCTCTCTCCATCCACAGGCCCACAGGCAGCTTTGGACAACGGTGCAGCTGGCCACATGACTACTGTTTGAACACCTGAGGGGGAGCCCGGTGGCTCACCCTGATGCATAGTGTGCAGGCCAAATTTCCATAAGAGCTGATGCTCTGTAGCAACAGGGACACCTGGGCGATCGCAAGGCCCAGTCATCAGTTTAGTGATGGGAACACAGAAGCCAAGGCTGGGAGACTCGCCCAAGCTTCCACCACAGCTTCTCCGCTCAGAGCTCAGACCAGAATCCAGGCTTCAGCATCATAAACCCCTAGAAGGCTGCTGGTTAGGGTCCCTTGACCCAGGGGTCCCTAACCCCTGGGCCACACAGCAGGAAGTAGGCAGTGGGTGAGTGAGAGACACTTCATCTCTATTTACAGCCACTCTCCATCATTCTCATTACCACCTGGGTTTCCAATGATTCTGCATTATGGCAAGTTCTAGAATTATTTCATTATTTATCCAATGTAATAATAATAGAAACAAAGTGCACATTAAATGTAATATGCTTAAAAAAAATAAAGTCACAAGTCAAGGATGTGAGTTCCTAACTCTAGCAAAGGAAACCCCGAGACGGCACTGCTTGTTACCATCAAGAGCAGTTCTTGGTCAGAGAGACTTCCCCAGTAATGGAAAAGGAGAATCTTAGTTCTTCTAAAAACTGGTTTACAAGCATAGTTAATTTATTAAGTATACCTTAGAGGTCTGGGTTATTATAGTCCTTAGAAATGATAATTTCTGTACTTTTTAAGGCACCGAATGAAAATACAGACATAAGGAAAACCAGCAGTATATACTGTGATTTTAAAAATGGGTTTGATTTTCAACCCAAGTGCTTCCTCCTTTGAGGAATTCAAAGGCATAATTTAAGGGTCTGGCAAGTGAAGAATTTTTACCAGCACTTAACGAATATATACCGTGTCCCGATCTGCTCCTCTCACTCTGCCCCATGTTTAAGCGCCTCAAAGGTGCACAGCATGTCCGCTGAGTGAGTGAGTCAAAACGCAGGGCTCCTCACCCTCACCCATAGAACAGACCCACGCAGGCACCTGGCCCTGGAGGCAGGACTGGGTCACCCTCTTGCTGGCTCTTCTCCAGGTATTTCCTGACTGGTTACAATATTTGTCCAACATCAACCTCTTCTTGCTTTCAAGGTACCTTAACTATGAAGTATTCAGCACTATCTGATGATGCCGATTTAAACACACACATCACCACCACCAGTGCCCAGATGGCCAGCACCCATGGGAGAGGACAGGACATGGAACAGCTGGGGCTGAGGCCACCAGCAAAAAGAAGAAGCACCACTCTTAACTTCCGCTGTAGTTGAGCATCTATATCTTTCAGAATCCTGTTTCCTCAGATACAAAACATAGTTCATGTTACTTTTAATTAACTGCTGCCGGGAAAGAGAAGGAATTTTACCAGTTGATTTTAATATACAATAGAAGAACACTTAATAACAAACAAGAGAACCATTCAAGAGCATATGCATACAACATTACTAAGCTGATTTAGATCAAAACCAACTAACCCATATAATTTGTAGCTCATATGCAGGGTGAATGTCATATTAACAAAAGCACTATCAAAGCTAAGTGTCTTTAAGTGGCAGCTGACTTTTTACAACTTTTTACATTACATACGAATATTATTCTTTGTCAGCATTATTACTCCTGAGGATCCATCCTTTGAGAAGAAGATTGAAAGGAGGAAGAGAGTGATTTGTGTCCTTCACTTGTGTTAGATGAGAAGCTAGGATACCACCACACTATTTGCTTTGGAAAATGAACAATAAAATATATTCCACTCTGTGAGATGATCTAACCTTTTCCTGCCTCAAAGTCTTCCATATTTAACATATGTTGAGAAAAAGGTAAAAACAAAGGGAATGTGCACAAGTTGTGGTTTTCAACTGTATCTACTACGAAGTTATGTCAAGAAGATTTTCCCTCCAAGTAATTTCAAATACATCATATTACTGTCATTTAAAAATATATTTTAAAATATTAATATCTTCTTGCTGGCCCCATATCTGATTCTTCTGGGTGATACTACTTGAATTCCATTACCTAGATGGTAATGAAACATTCTATGGCTGCAATATTCTGAGTCCTTCTGCATTTAAATTTTCTTAACAAAAAAAAAAATAGACATTCCAAGCCGGCAGCATAGTAAACTATTTTTGATGTGCTCTTAAAAACCATAAGGAAGCACAATGTACCTTTTATAAGACTAATGAGACAGGAACGTTTCCAANTAAGAGACAGGCAATATTCTGAGTCCTTCTGCATTTAAATTTTCTTAACAAAAAAAAAAATAGACATTCCAAGCCGGCAGCATAGTAAACTATTTTTGATGTGCTCTTAAAAACCATAAGGAAGCACAATGTACCTTTTATAAGACTAATGAGACAGGAACGTTTCCAAGCCCACACTGCATCCTATTAGCCTCACCCAAGTGAACAGGCAGAGAAATCTGCGCCAGCCCTCTGCACTGAGCTGCATTAGGACATCTACTCTGAGTACAGTGGTGCTATACTTGCGAAAAAGATGTTTTCTGTGACCGTTTTCAGGTGGAGAATATGACCACAAGTGGTCTGAAGGATCACTTTCCTCTGATAACTCTTGATAAATGATCGCGGTTCTGGGGATATGACAGATAGAAGCTGACACCTTCCTCAGTGGTTCACCTATAAAAAACATTCCATGATGAGGTTCTGGTATGTGCACTGAAAACTAATGATTATCTCAACCGTCACATTCATGGCCTTGGCAATAGGTGCTGTGATTTGCTATTACACGTGAATGTAGTTATCCTGGAAGAAAGCTGGTGCTGGATAACTGGACAGGCACCGATGCCATCCGACTGACATATTAATCCAGGATGTACTGGGTGCTGCACTAGGGATCAGAGGGCAACTCAGCCCACTCTGGTGCCACACTTCATACCACCCTGGTGTCTTGTAATTTTCCCATGAGAGAAACTTGCCTCCCCATTCACGTTCCTTCAAAAGCAGATCATACTGACTTTGGCCACTGTATTCCAGCTGAAGACTCATGACTTTGTGTGTCTGAAAGCAAACACTGATGTCTCTGATGAAGGAAGATTAAATGAGATTTAATCCTTGGGAAGCCCAGCGGGCTGGCAGAGGAGTGGAGCTGTTTTGAAAAGACATTCTATTTTTCTTTGGGTCTTTGTTCCCTAATCAAATCGATGGAAACACACTTGAAGTAACTCAGAGAGCAGGCTGGTGGGAGTCTCCACGAGGCTCCCGTTCATCCTGACTCTCTATGGAGTGATGCCATCGTCACAGTGCCCAAAACAGTGGAAAGTGTATGCCTGGGCTGCAAACAAGCAGGAGGCTTCACGCCTAGTGGAGGCCCATTGAAAGATAACTCCATTTGTACTGCAGCGCCGGGAATGAGAGCATCCTGGAGTCGAGTCACTGCTTCTCAGAAAACTTACTTTCAAGGGGATTAACTATGGGCTAACCAACCATTTCTCCCCAAGGTTTGGGAAGTGGCAGACTTCTTCCCAAGGCTGCCATTGTGTTAAGATGCAATTAACTCTCAGGAACTTCGATGTTTTCTCTCCACAGTGAAACCATCTGACTTGAGTGCCCTGCGTCTGTCTACAGCAAAGGGCCAGGCACTAGAAGGGTGATGTGTACACGTGTTTTATTAATTTTTTAAATATCTTTTTTTTTTTTTTTTAGGCCACACTGTGCAGCCTGTGGGATCTTAGTTCCCCAACTCTGGATTGAACCTGCACTCTCAGAAGTGTTAAGTGCCAAGTCCTGACCATTGGACTACCAGGGAATTCTCATGTGCATGCATTTTAAACTGACAAGTCCAAATACCAGACCCATCTGAACTCTCACAAGCTCGTGACTTGAATTTAAGATTCCTGAAGCCAGGGATGGAAAAACAACCAGGTCACACAAGCACACATGAATGAAAACCAAACCCACTCTGCCCGCTGATACTATACTAGTACTAGTTAACTACTTGCACTAGTATCACTGAGTTGGTGATAGTAACTCACTGATACTAACTAGCTATACTAGATTGTGGTACTAACTAGTCATCACTCATCCACCCTCTAACCAAGAACGCAGGGCTCAAACGGGAATCTGAAGAAGGCTGAAGAATGGTGGGTAAAAATGTGGCAAATTGGAAATGCCAGAGCAGAGAGTTGTAAGCGAATGTGGAAAGGAGGTCATGAGGCAGTCAGCCCAGACCCCTGGTGGCACCGTCGTCCCCAGTGTGACCGCTGACAGTGGCTGACGACAGTCAATGGCTGAGGCGCCAGCCCTTAGCAGCCAGCCCTCTGGCATGCCCGGTTCCCACTCTGGATGGCCCTCGACCCTTCTCAAATGCTCGTCTTTATAGTGAGGCGTTCTGGCACCACTTTGCAGTCACAGAGAGAGTACTCCCTTTTGATCAGATGAAAGAAACCATACACAAGGCAAACAATGGCCGTTATTCCCGGCCTTGTTTCAACAATGAAAATGATGCGCACGATGATCTCAAACAAAATCTTGGCTATGATAGAGCCACAAAGACAGCCTGTACTTGGGGTTACAACAGCCCAGATACGTCTGGAGGCTGCAGCTGTGGGAGACCTCAAACGCTCCACTTTTTGTTTCTTGTTCAGTCCTACCTTCCACTTTTCTGTGCCTACGTCTGACTATAAAGGAGGCCATAGGAGAGGATGAACAGAGAGTTTTCTCCACACTAGAATGTGTGAACCTTTCTGGTTCCAGTTCAGTTAAAGGCACGTTCCTTGTTTGCATCTAGTGGGGCACCCTTACAAGTGAAAAATTTTACAATCACCCACGGAGGCAGAGCATTTTCTTCAGAGAACAAGCAACTAGGTGGGCGGCAGGGCTGCGTCCCTGACAGCAGGGTCTGAATCAGATCCATTTTCACCTCACCTGCTCTTACCAGGAAAGCAGCCTGTGTGTCCCCTGAGGCACCCGCGGGGATCAGCGGCACTGGAAGGGCTTCATCCAGCCCGCCTGGCCAGCGTGGGCCACTTGCAGCTGAAAGGGCAGGGCTCTGAAGCCCCCAACCACACAACACCGCCGCCCTCCACCACAACCATTCGGAGAAGCCAGGCCTTGTGCGGGACGTAATCCTCAACAGCTTCCCCAGCAGGAAGGCTGGCTGGCAGCACAGACCTACGGGCCTGAGCTCATCCCCGGAAAGGGTGTGAGACTAAGTCCTGGGAGGTTGAAAGACAGACACAGCAGAACAAAAGGGATGCACGAGCCCCTGCAAAGATAAGTGGAAGGAAAGGCAGGATAATCTGCTAACAGGAAATGGAGCCAAAAAAAGAGGATCTAGCTAGTAACCCAAAGACAAAGAATGAAGGTTACGAGAAAGGCTTTTGGACACCAGCAAATTCAGAGTGGCGACTCTGTCCTTTTCCTTTCTTGGAAAACTGAAAAAGAAAGGGCAGATAAAGACGAGGAGTGGGAGGAGGGGTCAAAAGAAAGGAGAGCAGCGACTGACTTGCACGCAAAGATTCTAGAGAATTTTATACCCGGAGCTCAGCTCTATCATGTTGAATTAATATCATTATTCTTATGAGAAACTCTAGGCTCTGATTCATTTCTACCACTCAGTGAATTCTGACACTGAATGGGCAAAGACTTTCAAGCTTGAGCCCAAGAAGAACCATCCATCGAGAGCTCCACTGTGATTTCTGAAGGAAGGGCTGCCATCCGGTGACCTGCAACCAGTCTTCACTTCCAGAATCCACTTGAAATCCAAATTAATTTTGGTTGATTAGTATTTCAAGAGGGCTTGTTAGGGGTTAAAATACAGCTGGACAGCAACAATTTTTAAGGAATCCCGGGGCTTGGAGGGATCCAAGACTGCTCACTGCCAGAAAGCAGGGCAATTTTCAAAGTAAGCAGTTATTTCTCTTCGGCAGGATCTCCATGGATGGACTACTAAAAGGAGGACTTTATTTCCTAGTGGCCAAAAGTTTCTTGTGGCACTCCACTGAGAAGTTTGTTATTTACCCTGAGAAAACCATAAGTAAAAATGATACATAGCTCCCAATGTTCACTGCAACACTCTGTACAACAGCCAAGACATGGAAACAACTCAGATGTCCATTAACATGGATATGGAATGGATAAGGATAAAGGAATGGATAAAGAAAATGTGGTACATATATATAATAGAATATTGCTAAGTCACTTCAGCCGTGTCCGATTCTGTGCAACCCCACAGACAGCAGCCCACCAGGCTCCCCCATCCCTGGGATTCTCCAGGCAAGAACACTGGAGTGGGCTGCATTACTCAACCATAAAAAAAAAAAAAAAAAAAATTGGATCATTTTTAGAGATGTATATGTATATGTCATACAGAGTGAAGTAAATCAGAAAGAGAAAAGCAAGCATCATATATTAACACATATAGGTGGAATCTAGAAAAATGGTACAGAAGAACCTATTTGCAGGGCAGGAATAGAGAGGCAGATGTAGAGAATGGATATGTGGACACAGAGCAGGAAGGGGAGGGTGGGATGAATTGGGAAATTGGGACGTATAACCACTACCATGTGTAAAACAGACAGCTAGTGGGAACCTGCTGCAAAGCACAGGGAGCTCAGCCTGGTGCTCTGTGACAACCTAGAGGGCTGGGATGGGAGGAAGATGTAGAGAATGGATATGTGGACACAGAGCAGGAAGGGGAGGGTGGGATGAATTGGGAAATTGGGACGTATAACCACTACCATGTGTAAAACAGACAGCTAGTGGGAACCTGCTGCAAAGCACAGGGAGCTCAGCCTGGTGCTCTGTGACAACCTAGAGGGCTGGGATGGGAGGTTCAGGAGGGAGGGGATATATGCACACATATAGCTGGTCACTTCACTGCACAGCAGACACTAACACAACACTGTAAAGCAACTGTACTCCAATTTAAAAAAAAGTCTGTTCTTTATACCCATTTCTTCTATGGTAGAAAATGGTAGAAAAGCCATAGATTTAGAGGCTCCATCCATCTCCTTGCTCACCCCATATATTTGTTCCTGACATTATGTCCATTTTACAGAGGAGCAAACTGAGGCCCAGAGAGGTTTCATAACTTGTCCACAGTTACTCAGGAATGATAAAGCTGGAATTCCTGAGACACCTATACCTGATGCCAAAAGCCATTTGCAAACCACCCACCCAGTTCCTGGCACACTGTACATCCTCAGAGGATCTACACACTTCTTTTAAGGTCAGTGTTTCGGTAGAGACTGTGAGAATTACAATTCCTTAGCGCACTGTTCTGATTGTAATTGTTTAATTATAGATCATTTTCACAGAAATGATTTGTGCACGCTATCCTGCACACAGTTTAAATAAACCAGATTCAAGTTTTTGCAAATGGTTTTCTACAACATACCTTAAAAAATGATGAATCCATTAGTCCAAGAAGTTTAAAAAAAAAACAATCTGGATTTTTCTGTCTCTACTCAAAGCAGTATTTATCACATGTGAAAGTAGAGGAGGTTGGAGTTGTGTTTTCCAGACATTTGGCAGCTCATTTTTCTCTCGTGCCTATGACTAAAACCAGACTTGCAAATTTAAAATATGATTATCATTTTTTTCCCAAAACAATTTAAACAAAAGAAGCTGCAAATCTACCACAAAAACACTACCTTAAGCAACTTGAATGAGGAACTGGAGAGAAACTTAAGATTCAAAATAACAAATAAAATAACAATATAAGATTCCAAACATGAGATTTTTTCCCCAAATTTGCTTTAGGGTTGGGGGGAGAATGAAGGATATAAAGCTATAGCCCTGATAACAAAGTTACCTGGTCAGTAGTAAGTGCCTTGTAGATTTTATCTAAAAGGACTGCCACCAATAGGAAGGAAAGAAATGAAAACTCAAAAACGTTTGACGGAAAAATTCATTTCCTCCTAACCACATGCTAAGGATAGGAACACACAACATTATTTAAACAGATCTCTGAAAGAAAAAAGGAAAGAGATGATGTCCTGGTGAACTGAGTTTTGGCATTCAGAGGCATTTTTTCACATTTGGCATTTTGCTCTCTGCTCTCCCACTACCTTCTTTGCCTGTTCTCAAAGTTGTATCTCATTTGTAAATGTCATCACCAAGGACATTTGGTTAAGTGTACAGAAAGCATGAGCTGTTCAAAGTCTAACACTAAATATTATTTCATGATTGTCCTGGGGAACTACAAGAGCAGAGTAATCCAGATCTGTTCTCTGAATCAAACACAAGAAGCCTTTTTGGGATCAGTGCAATCAATCAAAAGATAGGTTATTTCAAATATCTATTTCATGCACCTAACAATGAACACATTATCACTTATATTGCCAACTAAAACCCTGTCAAGGTGGTTTCCAATCTCAAAGGTGTTTTAAAGGGAACGTAAACACACTGAGAATCTGTGCCAAGCGCTGTGTGAGGTATCTCACATAGTCATTTCATTTGGAGTCAAATACTACCTGCCTCTCCTCAAGCCTGGGAGAGGTGGTATAGGGAGGAAGAAAGAACACTGGACCAGCAGCTAGATTCTGGACCCTGCTGAACACTGGGGCGGGTAGCCACTCCCGTCTCCAGCGGATCTTCTTGACCCAGGGATTGAACCCAGGTCTCCTGCATTGTAGTTGATTTCATTACTGTCTGAGCCACCAGGGAAGGCCATTTAAACTCGGAGTCTCCAAATTTCTCATCTATAAAGTGCTAGAGTGAAACCTGCCAGACCTCCCCTCCCAGGCCGTGTAAGAATTCATTAAGGTATTGGATTTGCTAGTATCCTCCTGAGAGCCAAGATCAGTAAAAATGTACACTATCATTATACCCTAGGTCACATCAAGGCTGGACTCTGTAGATCTTTAAACAGGGCTCCATCTCTTGGTAATGACTGTTTTTTACAGTCTACAGTGTAAAGAGGGGCTTCCCAGGTGGCTCAGAGGTAGAGAATATGCCTGCCAAAGCAGGAGACGTGGGTTCGTTCCCTCATTCAGGAAGATCCCCTGGAGAAGGAAATGGCAACCCACTCCAGTACTCGTGCCTGGAACAACTCCATGGACAGAGGAGACAGAGGAGCCTGGTGGGCTACAGTCCACGGGGTTGCAAAGGGTCAGACACAACTTAGTGACCGATCAGCAACGACAGTGTAGAGGGATAAAGAAGTGGAAAAGCCCCAAAGATGGTTCAGCTGCAGCAATGGCATCAAAGTTCAAAGAACTGTCTTGGATATTAAGTTGAAAGTATTAATGTGGCAATGAATTGATGGAAAAATACAGGCAAACAGCCAAGGCTTTGCTAGAAGAGGGGGCCAAGAGAACACAGGGTTCAGAGCCAGAGACATGGGTGAGCAGCACAAGCATCAGGATTTATTGACTCTCTGATTTTAGATAATTCTCTAATAGTTTCTTTTCCTGTGTTTTTTTGGTTCCTTTTAACCTTTTACTACACAGAAGTAGAGATAATAATATAATGAACCTCCATGGACCTACCCACCACCTAGCTTCAATAGTTATCAACTCACAGCCAAGCTTGGTTCATTTGTCAGCCAGCCTCCTTTCCTGGGTTAGTTACCTATTAGTGCATTAGTTATCTACTATTGTGTGACAAAATACTTCAAAACTTAGTGGCTTAAACATTAAGTATTTATTCTCAGGAATTTAGAAGCAGCTGGGTGGCTCTGGCTCAGGGACTCTCAGGAAGCTTCAGTCAGAACACAGGCAGTGACTGCAGTCTTCTGAAGGCTTGACAGGCTACAGGAGGGGTGATAAGCTGCAGTCCTCAGGCCAAATCTGGCCTACTGCCTGTTCTTGTAAATAAAGTTTTATTGGAACACGGCCTCTTCCTTTCATTCCCATACTGGGCATGACAGCTTTTGCTCTATAATAGCAGGACTGAGTAGGTTCAAGAGAGACTCTATGGCCCACACACCTAAAATATTTACTATATTTTTAGAGAAAAAGTCTGCCAACCCCTGGATTAGACTATGTACTTCCAAGACGGTTTGTTCACATGGCTACTGGTGGTCAATCACGTTCCTCGTCATGTGGGCTTCTCCACATGATGGCATGAGGGTTGGTCTGCAACCTCAGGAATCCCCCAGATGTCTGGCCCCCTTACATGGTGGGCAAAGAGAGACCAAAGAAAGGGGAACACCACTCCTGACTGCTAGGGGGAGGTTTTAACAAACAAAAGAAATTGCATACAAGGCTTGTTTTGGGTGGCTGCAAGATTCGCAGATCTCTGCATCCACCCACCAAAACCTTAAAAGTTAATATAAAGGCTTTCACTGGGTTCCTTCAGGGGCACAAGACATAACTCCCTCAAGGCTGTGTCCGAAACCACGCCCAGCGTGGGAATGGTGGGCAGAACGTACACTCCAAGGACAGGGGAGGGCTGAGGAGTCTCGACTGCCTACATCCACCTCGGGGCCAACCAGCAGTTGTGTCCTCTGGATGACCTACTTAATGTAGAGTATTCTCACAACATGGCAGCTAACTTCCCAAAAGCAAATGATCCACAAGGGAGAAGAAGACAGAAGCCACAATGTCTGTCTTGTGACCTAGCCCCAGAAGAGACATACCAGCACTTCTGCAGTACTCTGCTGATTACACAGACCAACCAGGGTGGAGGGTTGGTGGGGACTCCCAGGGCACAGACACCAGGAGGCAGGGCTCACTGGAGACCACTTTGGAAGGTAACCACCATGGCTAATGACCCTTTCCTTAGACCGTACAGTCAGCCTTTGGGACAGGGTCTTTTCAATTCGGCCATTTGACAGTCATATGAGTTACGGGACTTTCTGATGCTCCACATTTTTGTGCTTTGACCATATCATGTCCTCGACATTTGCGGCTGAATTTTAATGTCTGTACATATAACTGATTCACCCTGCTGTATAGCTGAAAATAACAGAACACTGTAAAGCAATTATACTCCAATACATTAAAAAAAAAAAACTCAGAACATTTGGTTAAAAAAAAAAAAGCATAAATAGATGCATTGCTAACAGCCCATGCATTTATGTGGAGAAGGAGGACCTGCTCTCACACATGTGGGCCCTCAAGGCAGTATAATTACTAATCTAGTGTAGAAGCTGAGACTGGAACGCTAAGAACTTTTAATATCTCACCAGAAAACATCTTTCTTTTCTTTTGAAACATACAGTTTTAGGCATTCTGAAACTTCTAGAATAAGTTATGATAGGGTGAATTTTTTTCTTTACAGACAGACATATTTTAACTACATATGGCCCAAAGCACAGGGCATCACTTCCACAGTACAGTGATCCTGAGGCCCTTACCTGTGGAGGACACCTCTGCTTCCAGGCCCTTTCTGCCCTCCCTGCAGCTCATCAGCTCATGTGGTGACTAGGAAGATGCTACATTTTATTCTGTTTCATGGCTTACTCAGTAATTTCCAGAAGAAAAAATAAATCTGGTTCTGATTTAGCCATGTCTTTTCCATCTGGGGGAATAATTAAATATACAAATGTTAAATTTTTCCCAGAGGACTAGGAAATGAGAGGAAGTAGCAATTTATATAGATTGTTTACTAGGGAGACAGAAATGATCAGAGGCTTTCTTGGGCTTTCGTGAAGCATCTTATTCTAGTGTCTGGATGCCTTCATGCACTTTAAACCATTTTTTGTCAGTCAGAGGAAAAACTGCAGAGGGGGAAAAAAAAAACCCTAACCAACACTGGTAGGGATAGGATTATTCCAGAGTCAAGTACAAACTACTTTAGAATTCTGTCTGGCTTGATTCAGGGTTATTTTATGGTTTCTTTGGGAGCTACCCTTTTTACTGATATCAACCACAGTCAGTCCTTTCAGAAAAAGTAGGATTTGGGCTTCATCAAGGCTAGGCATGGAGTCCTTCTAAAGTGCTCTCATGTAATTCCTCAGAATGTATTCCCTTCCCCAGTGATCCCAGAAAGGCATGTGACCTAACCGTTTCCATTTTTGCCCGAGTACCTATTTTAAGATTCCTCTTTTTTTGTCCAAGGACATCATTTGTCATTTACCTAATGTATTAGCTTCTGAACTATGTATGAGTCAACAAACTCAGTTTGATTAAGTGGAGATTTAGTCAGAGCTGGCTGAGGGGACTTGGGTATGAAAGGCGTCACCTGGCCAAGGGCAGAGGGGTAGATACACAGAAGTGGGCAGCAGGCCCCTCTGTCACACGCCAGAGTGGGGCTCTCCGGGGAGGGAGGGTCTGAGCAGCTGGCGGTGGCTGGGTCCCTGGGTGGTCAGGGTTACGATACAGGTGTTGGGGACCCATGAGCAGTGTGACTCTGTGAGACCCACAAGTAAGAGGAGACCTACTTTGGGGTCTCAATAAGAGGTACACGAACAGTGTTTGTTAGTGCACTGGCTTCTTTGAAGACAGTTATAAGTTATGAATTGAAGAGCAATGTACCATGTGAAAAATCAAGTGCAAATGGCTAACAGACCCCACCTTCGAGCGCTGCTATCGGGAGTCGCAGCCCACAGGGAAGGCTTAGGCGAGTGCCAGCTCAGCGGTCCTCCCATTGCTTGCTGTCTGCTACCACCCTTGGTCATCGTCACTGCCCGGCTGTGCTTATCATGAAAATAGGCGGGGCTGCTGCAAAGGTGGAATTGACTCGCCATTCCCTCTGGTTTCATGGCACTGTTTCATCAACCGTTTCACTCCTGGTTTGCCCGGTGAGTCAGGGCACCCAAGCCTGAGGTGGTCCTCCTCCGTCACCAAACGCATCTCCCTGCCACTGCCCTGCTTCACGTGGGCGTCTCACACTGCGTCACCGCTGCCCCACTCTGCCCGTGTGTGCGAGGACCATCTGTGGAGACTTTGAAACAGGGGGTCAACCCACTTGCCCCGAAGCTGCACAAGGCTGTGAGACAAACTCCTGACATGCGAGAGAGGGAGAAGCCAGCTCAGAGGGGTCTGCTGGAAATGTGGACTTCAGTTTACCTTTAGGTCGCTTGGGCTCATGAAGCTGGGGCCGACTCGGCGCCCAGGGAAATGGACCATCCCCTCCCCAGTGATGGAGCCTTCAGCACCAACTGCCTCCATAACTGGCTCCTCAGCAGCCAATTCTTTATCTGCATTCAATATTTCCTTCTGAACAACACGTTGGCAGACCAACACGTGATTAGGTATTCAATTGTCAAATACTTTAACATCCTCATTCTATGTTGTGAAACTCTTAACTTTAGCGGTCCTCCCATTGCTTGCTGTCTGCTACCACCCTTGGTCATCGTCACTGCCCGGCTGTGCTTATCATGAAAATAGGCGGGGCTGCTGCAAAGGTGGAATTGACTCGCCATTCCCTCTGGTTTCATGGCACTGTTTCATCAACCGTTTCACTCCTGGTTTGCCCGGTGAGTCAGGGCACCCAAGCCTGAGGTGGTCCTCCTCCGTCACCAAACGCATCTCCCTGCCACTGCCCTGCTTCACGTGGGCGTCTCACACTGCGTCACCGCTGCCCCACTCTGCCCGTGTGTGCGAGGACCATCTGTGGAGACTTTGAAACAGGGGGTCAACCCACTTGCCCCGAAGCTGCACAAGGCTGTGAGACAAACTCCTGACATGCGAGAGAGGGAGAAGCCAGCTCAGAGGGGTCTGCTGGAAATGTGGACTTCAGTTTACCTTTAGGTCGCTTGGGCTCATGAAGCTGGGGCCGACTCGGCGCCCAGGGAAATGGACCATCCCCTCCCCAGTGATGGAGCCTTCAGCACCAACTGCCTCCATAACTGGCTCCTCAGCAGCCAATTCTTTATCTGCATTCAATATTTCCTTCTGAACAACACGTTGGCAGACCAACACGTGATTAGGTATTCAATTGTCAAATACTTTAACATCCTCATTCTATGTTGTGAAACTCTTAACTTTTCATCAAGAATGCAGATCTTGCTATCACACCTTGAAAGCACAAACAGGCAGGGAAAGCAAAGTTCAGAAGCTCTTGGGAAATGTTAGAAATGGCTTAAATACAGTTAACCCTAGAAAACTAAAATGTTACTTCATGCAGGCTGGCCCAGACAGCCAGCTGGTCAAGGTCTCACATCTGGTTAGAACCCTGGAGGGCCATAATTCATATCGTTGCATCTTCTTCAAGTCCTTATTCGTTCTTTCAACTGATTTCTGAGGCTGTTCTCTTTCTCAGAGGCGCCACTGGACCAGCTCCCGGGTTTTCCGTGGGCGCTCGGCTCCTGAGAGGGCAGTCTGCCCAGAAGGATGACTGTACTGAGGATGTTGTGTCCTTGTGCTCCAGGCCAGCCAGGGAGCAAATGGTACCTGGATAAGACTTCTTTCTATTTTTAACTGGATCTTAAAAATTACTGAGAGTTGAATACATCAATTTGAAAAGAAATAAAAGGGCATCACTAGGCTGATATTTACTGTCTAGAATTCTCTGTAAAGGTCTCACTGACTGAAGTCTAATCATTTCAAGATGCCCTTTGCAAAGCAAACAATTTTATTTTCCCCAGTTTGCCTCTCACCTTCAAGCATATCTCATTTGCTTATGTATTTAGAAATGCCACAGTTTCCTATCTGATGCTGAGAAAAGAACTGCTCTGGGTACTCTTCCTCTCCATGCGTGCTCCCCACTCCCCGCAGCCCCTGCCCCAGGAGCTGGAGGAACAGCCAGGCCCATCGAGCACAGTGGGCCCCTTGGTGGGTCCACACCTCCCGCACTGGGTGTTGGCTAAAACACGCACGTGTCTGGCCCATGAGTCCAGCCTTTTATTTTATAAAGCAAAAATCTGAGGTGTGAATATGCTACCTGACTTATTCCTGGGGCAGAACCTGACTCAGAATTTGCTCCTTCTCAACATTCACCTGCAGAAAAGGCAATGGCACCCCACTCCGGTACTCTTGCCTGGAAAATCCCATGGATGGAGGAGCCTGGTAGGCTGCAGTCCATGAGGTGGCTAAGAGTCGGATATGACTGAGTGACTTCACTTTCGCTTTTCACTTTCATGCACTGGAGAAGGAAATGGCAACCCACTCCAGTATTCTTGCCTGGAGAATCCCAGGGAAGGGGGCACCTGGTGGGCTGCCATCTATGGGGTCACACAGAGTCGGACACGACTGAAGTGACTTAGCAGCAGCAGCATTCACCTGACGGTACTTGGGACCCATCTTTGCTGAGGGCTGGGGTTGAGGAGAGGGTTCCTGGAGCAATAGGAAGGGTCTTTTAAATGTAGGTAATCTGGGTCCACCTACGATTTAGGGGAACAGAATCTTCATGGTGTGGTGCCTAAAAATATGTTTGTTTGTTTGTTTTTTGCTGCACCACACAGCTTTCAGGATCTTAGTTATCCTACCAGGGGCTGAACCCTAGGCAGTGAAAGCTCGGAGTCCTAACCACTGGACCACCAGGGAATTCCTAACACATGCAGTTTCGAAAGTTTTACTTTCAAGATGTAGAGTCCAATGTAAAAACTTTCCAGGGCTTCCCTGGTGGATCAGTGGTGCAGAATCTGCCTGCCAGTGCATGAGACACAGGTTTGATTGCTGATGCATGTAGACCCCCCGCTTCTACAGAGCAATGAAGCCTGTGTGCCACAACTACTGAGCTCCAGAATCTGAGAGCCGCAACTGCTGAGCCCACATGTGGCAACTACTGAAGCCTGTGCACTCGAGTGTCCGTGCTCCACAACAAGGAGGCCACTGGAAGGAGAAGCCCGCACACTACAACTGCAGAGTAGGCCCCGCTCTCTGCAGCTAGAGTCTGTGCAGCAAGAAAGACCTAGCACAGCCAAAAATAAAATAAATAAAATTACATATAAAAAAAGAACTGTCCAGTGACTTAAATTTCTCAATCACGTTTTGTCCATAAAATGGAAATGAAAGTGAAAGTAGCAATTCAAATATAAATTAAACACAATATAATAATTATTCATGAATAATCTTTCCTATTGACAAGTCTGTTGTCAATTTCTGGTCACTTGACAGTGAAAGAGTCTGGCGACAGGCTAGGCATTAACGAGATCTATTCTTAAATATGTTTTTCATAACTCCACTTCTGATCAGGGCCCAACTGACCAGAAGATGTGGCAGAAGCCCTCCTCTCTGCCTTTAGTCCACAGGAACAGCCCAGTGAGGTGAAGGTCCACTTGTTTACAAAACACACAGGTAAACATCAGAGTGAAAAAGAAAAACTCTATATCCCAGAAATGACACTAGCTGGGCAAGTAAACTAAAGACACGCCACTGAATTAGTTTTTGAAAAGCACAAAATGGGTGACCTTCCACACCTATGACCTTTCAGAACCTCTGCACAGTGAGACTAATGAGGAAACGTGATGAAAATCTTTGTCTCCAACTGCAGCAGCGTGAGCTTGGGCGACCCAGGCAGCGGCGTCAGCCACACAGCGAAGCCCTGGGCCAGAAAGACAAGAGGGCCAGAGAGGACCTTCTGCCCAGGTTGTACCCTGGATGGTTTTTAGTCTCAGATTATAATTTTAATGAAAAGCAGCAGGGGTGGGAGGTGGGGGGAAGGATGCTTTTCCTGGGCTTGCAGTCAAGGCCCGAGGAAACCGTATCAACTTGGCTCTCTCCCTGCTTGGGTCCAAGGCACTGGAGCTGCATCCGCACAGATCAGGTCACCTCCAGGGCAAGCCAGAATACCCTCTATGGAGGCATTGATGCATAGACTGAGTCAACAGGCTTCCCAGGGGGCTCAGTGGTAAGGGATCCATCCTGCCGACGCAGCGGACGCAGGAGATGGGGGTTCAGTCCTTGGGTCAGAAAGATCCCAAGGACAGAGCAGCCTGGAGGGCTACAGTCCATGGGACTGCAAAGAGTGGGACACAACTGAGCACGCGTGTGCACACAAGCGCACACACACACACACACACACACACACACAGGCAACACCTCCTGGATATCTCTGTTCCACCAGAGACTTAACAGTAAAATCAACACCAAAATCACGTTTTCCTAGGGATGTTAATCAGAGAATCATGTCTATGTCCTCCGGAGAAAAGACCTCAGAGAGATTTAAAATCACTCAGAGTTTTTCATCTTTTAAAAAAATAGACAGACTTTAGGTTAATGTTTCACTTCTCAGTGAAGATGAGCATAAACCAAACTCATCTTGGACTTTGGACTTTGCTTTACTGTCAGCTAGGGAGTATCTGAAGATGAATCCAGGAGCCGAGAGGACTGGGGACGGTACTTATCACATCCATTGTAAACACTAATATCCATCAATCCCTCCAAAGCAAATATGACAGATCTGAAGTAGGACTTTCAGGTAAATATGTTTAGTAACATGAGAGACGTGCTAGTCATCTCCAGCATTGAGAAAGATCCTTTGCTTTTTAGAACAAATTCATGGCAGGGTAAAATCCTAAATGAGTGGAGAAGAAAGCTTAACTAACATGAAATAAGACCTCCTTGACCTGGAGGAAAGGTGTGTACACAGCCAGCCTGCCCCACTCTATAAAACTTCACTAGAAATGGAATCTATGGAGAAACCTGATTTACCAAAACTCTTCCATAGACAATGCTGTTCAATTAAAACAATTTCTGCTTACATCACCCCTAAAAGTTTTGAGTGCCAAATGCCTTCCCATACAATTTTAAGCTGACCTCTAACATTTCATCATAAATTAAAATAGCTGCAAAATATATTTTCTAGCATACTGTGAATATTGACATTTTAAAAGTAAACTCTACGATCACTCTTTTAAAGATATCCAAGAAATGCTTAACATTATAGTGATGTGATATCCACCACCATCCATTCAAGAGACACAAACATACTCCTAATGATAAGTAAAAATTTTGTTTTTCCTTTTCACCTTCCTTGAAGTACTATTTTCTTTACACTTCTTCCAAAGAATCTTACCCTAATCAAATATTTTTTTGCTTGAAAGTCTTTATCAATCACTTTTTAATACTTTGCTGTAATAATTTTATGCACAAAATGGAAACTTCAGAAGACTTTACAATTTCCTATGAACAGAAGTCTCAAGATGAATATTTAAATTTTCTTCTGGTCTGACTGATCAGACCAGATTATTGTTAGCCAACCCTCAGAATGAGAGAAAATAATAGCAAATGAAACAACTGACCAAGGATTAATCTTCAAAATACATAAGCAGCTCATTCGGCTCAATACCAGAAAAACAAACAACCTAATCAAAGAGTGGGCAGAAGGCTGAAACAAACATTTCTCCAAAGAAGACATACAGATGGCTGATAAACACAGGAAAAGGTGTTCAGCATTGCTTGTTATTAGAGAAATGCAAGTCAAAACTACAATGAGGTATTATTACCTCACACAGGTCAGAATGACCATCATTGAAAAATCTACAAACAATAAATGCTGGAAAGGGTGTGGAGAAAAGGGAACCCTTTTGCACTGTTGGTGGAAATGCAAAATGATACAGCCACTATGGAAGACGGTATGGAGACTCCTTTAAACACTAGGAATGAAATCACCACATGACCCAACAATCCCACTGCTGGGCATATACCCTGAGAAAACCACAACTGAAAAAGACACATGTACCCCAATGTTCACAGCAGCACTACTCACAATAGCTAGGAATGGAGGCAACCTAGACATCCATCGACAAATGAACGGATAAAGAAGTTGAGGCACAAATACACAATGGAATATTACTTAGCCATTAAAAAGAATGAAATAATGCCACTCGCAGCAACATGGATTGACCTGGAGATTATCATTCTGAGTGAAGTAAGTGAGACAAAGACGAATATCATGTGGTATCACTTATATGTGTAATCTAAAAAAAAAAAAAAAAGACACAAGTGAACTTATTTGTAAAAACGAGAAACAGACTCATAGCCGTAGAAAACTGACGGTTCCCAAAGGGAGAGGTATGGGGGAGGGCGAATAGAGAGTTTGGGACTGAAGTCTGCTCATTTCTGTATCTGAAAGACGCATCCAACAGGGACCTACCCTGCGCAGCACAGGCAAGTGTGCTCAGGATTCTGTAGGGCGTAAAAGAACTTGAGAAAGAACAGATGCAGGTGTGTGTGTGACTCAGTCACTTTGCTGTGCACCCGAAATGAATGCAACATTGTTAGTCAACTATACCCAAATACAAGTTATAAAGAAAATAAACTGGAACCTTCTATACTTACTTAAACGGGTTAACTTCAAGGTTGCAGGAAGTGCTGAGCAGCAGTTCTCCGATTTACGTCTCCTGGCATTTGCTAAAGAAATACATTCTTATTTTCAGGACAGCTGCCCTTACCTGCTGCTTGAGTGCCTCCAAAGATTCAAATTCCAGTCTGGCCAGTGTCAGCTGGATATGCCGCGGCTTATCAGGTATGGCAAATGCAAGGATGACCTTCAAAGCCAGGAGCATGTGCTGAAAGGAAGAAAGGGCACACGTTGCCGGGACACATGGGGCCACGTGGGCAAGGGGCCAAATTAGCACTAAACACTGCGATCCTGCTCATTAATCTTGGGTCACTTCTAACTACTGGCCTGTGATGAATCATAGACCAACCAGGTCCATAACTTACATTTAATTCACCCTACTGTGGCCACTCAATCATGACTGACTTACTTTGCTTTCTTCTTTCAAAATCAGTCATTCCCTTAAAATGATACCATATGCTAGGCTCAATGAAAAATAACATTTGTTCCAAAAAGTCTACCACAAAATGCACTTTTCTACTTGTGTCTTAATGCCCAGTGTGTTTAGGGTGCCACGTGTGCAGTCAAGTGTTTCTCTCCGTGTGACCACACCCTCCTCTGTGCTGAGCTTCAGGCTGAGGTACATGAAACATGCATGCACCTTAAACAGCAGGGGCCTGGAATCCTCTGCTTCCCCAACAGTGTGTGCTGCAGTGTCTTTCATGAAATGACAGTCAATAAGTATTGATGAGCTGACTGGCTGACGCACTACTTTATGCTGCAGACTCCATATATTGTGAGGCAGAATATAGACAGGTAGAGTATGTCCTCTCCCTCATAACACGGGAAACTTAGAGCCTAGCTATTTTATTTCTCTTCTCTACCAACGCCATAGAGAGGCTCTCTAAAACAGTCATATGAGGTCTGTGATCGCGCTTCTTTCTCTGCAGAAATAGGCCAGCAGGGGCCACTTCCTTGGCCAAGTCTGCCGCTCAGACATGCAGCCTCGACTCAGTGTTTCTCTAGTGCCGCGGCCATCTTGTGACCCAGGGCCAACACCCGCAGAAACCTGAATGGCTGTAAGAATGAAGCTGCCTCTTTGAGGATGGCATGAATTGGTAAATGTCAAAGGCTGTAAAATAAAAATTCAAGGTAGGTATTAGGCATGAAGAAAATCAGTGAAGGAGAGGGAACAGCCTCTAAGATATGTTGCACTGAATAATTAGCAGAAAAGATGGTTTAAAAAAAAAAGTGATTTCTTTACTGTGATATTTTCAAATGAGGGATGAAGGATAAATAACACGTGGATATCTCCTGGGAGAAGTATGAAATAATGGAGGAAATTAGCATCACGCCAGAACAAGCAATAATTCAATACAAAGACTTGAAAACCGGCAGAAGCCCAGGGCGGGCCAGGGACTGCCTGGCATTAACAGGAGGTCTGGAGTGGACTAGGGAAGGGTAGTCTTCTCTAAAATGTGACTGTCATGACCAAAGAAGGCATTGGAAGATACTGACTAGGTGTCTGCAATGTGAAAACAAGGAAATAAAACAGATGACATCAAGTGTTGCAATTCTGAACTAAGTGAATTAACAGGAACCTGGATATAATCTACAAATAAGAAATGAATAATTCAGAAAGAGCTCTGAGATATAATTTTATGTAAGACTTAACCTCTTTAGCAGAAGAGTTAAGACAGGAAATCACCTTATTTTCTATAAATGGCGTGGTGTGCCCTCAGGTTGCCAGAGCCCCACGATGATCCAGGCATGGGCCCTGTTCCATTTCTCCTACCAAATCTGTCCCCATTTTCTCTTCTTTGGAGGTTCAGTAGGAATTACTGAGAAAGAAGACCCTGCCGAGGTTTTCCCTTGCACACAGGGGACTTGTGAGAGGTGTCAACTCTTCTTTGGGAACCAGGACCAGCTACTGGGAGACCGGGAAAGGCTGCCACAGACCTTGCTTCTCATGGTTTCCATATGCTGCTGCTGCTGCTGCTAAGTTGCTTCAGTCATGTCCGACGCTGTGCGACCCCATAGACAACAGCCCACCAGGCTCCCCCATCCCTGGGATTCTCCACGCAAGAACACTGGAGCAGGTTGCCATTTCCTTCTCCAATGCGTGAAAGTGAAAAGTGAAAGTGAAGTTGCTCAGTCGTGTCTGACTCTTTAGCGACTCCATGGACTGCAGCCCACCAGGCTCCTCCGTCCATGGGATTCTCCAGGCAAGAGTACTGGAGTGGGGTGCCATCGCTTTCTCCAGGTTTCCATATGAAATGTCCATAAAACTCTCTTGAATTGAAAAGAACTTGACATTGATTAGACAATACTAGCTAAAATGGGAGGTCATTTTAACATGGTTAACACACTTACATAGCAACAACCTTTGGGGTTCTCTATAGTGCATCACTCAAAGGAGAAAGGGAAAGATATACCCATCTGAATGCCAAAGAGTTCCAAAGAATAGCAAGGACAGATAAGACAGCTTTCTTAAATGAATGATGCAAGGAGAGATAAGAAAGCCTTCCTAAGTGAAAAATGCAAAGAAACAGGAAAACAATAGAATGGGAAAGACTAAAGATCTCTTTAGGAAAATTAGAGATACCAAGGGAACATCTGATGTAAAGATGGGCTCAATAAAGGACAGAAATGGTATGGACCTAATAGAAGCAGAAGAGATGAAGAAGAGGTGGCAAGAATACGCAGAAGAACTAAACAAAAAAGGTCTTAAAGCAGCCCACCAGGCTCCTCCGTCCATGGGATTCTCCAGGCAAGAGTACTGGAGTGGGGTGCCATCGCTTTCTCCAGGTTTCCATATGAAATGTCCATAAAACTCTCTTGAATTGAAAAGAACTTGACATTGATTAGACAATACTAGCTAAAATGGGAGGTCATTTTAACATGGTTAACACACTTACATAGCAACAACCTTTGGGGTTCTCTATAGTGCATCACTCAAAGGAGAAAGGGAAAGATATACCCATCTGAATGCCAAAGAGTTCCAAAGAATAGCAAGGACAGATAAGACAGCTTTCTTAAATGAATGATGCAAGGAGAGATAAGAAAGCCTTCCTAAGTGAAAAATGCAAAGAAACAGGAAAACAATAGAATGGGAAAGACTAAAGATCTCTTTAGGAAAATTAGAGATACCAAGGGAACATCTGATGTAAAGATGGGCTCAATAAAGGACAGAAATGGTATGGACCTAATAGAAGCAGAAGAGATGAAGAAGAGGTGGCAAGAATACGCAGAAGAACTAAACAAAAAAGGTCTTAATGACTCGGATAAACATGATGGTGTGGTCACTCACCTAGAGCCAGACGTTCTGGAGCATGAAGTCAAGTGGCCCTTAGAAAGTATTACTACAAACAAAGCTAGTGGAGATGATAGAATTCCAGTTGAGAGATTTCAAATCCTAAAAGATGATACTGAAAATGCTGCACTCAATGTGTCAGCAAATTTGGAAAACTCAGCAGTGGCCAAAGGACTGGAAAAGGTCAGTTTTCATTCTAAGCCCAAAGAAGGGCAATGCCGAAGAATGTTCAAACTACTGCACAATTGTACTCCTTTCACATGCTGGCAAGATATTGTTCAAAATCCTTCAAGCTAGGCTTCAACGTGTCATATCTTTTTGTCTTTTCATACTGTAAAGCTATGACCAACCTAGACAGCATATTAAAAAGCAGAGACATTACTTTGCCAACAAAGGTCCAACTAGTCAGAGCTATGGTTCTTCCAGTAGTCATGTATGGATGTGAGAGTTAGACTATAAAGAAAGCTGAGCACTGAAGAACTGATGCTTTTGAACTGGGGTGTTGGAGAAGACTTTTGAGCATCCCTTGGACTGAAAGGAGATCCAACCAGTCCATCCTAAGGGAAATCAGTCCTGAATATTCATTGGAAGGACTGATGCTGAAGCTGAAACTCCAATATTTTGGCCACCTGATGTGAAGAACTGACTCATTGGAAAAGACCCTGATGCTGGGAAAGATTGAAGGCAGAGAAGGGGATGACAGAGGAGGAGATGGTTAGATGGCATCACCGACTCAATGGACATGAGTTTGAGTAAGCTCTGGGAGCTGGTGATGGACAGGGAAGCCTGGAGTGCTGCAGTCCATGGGGTCACAAACAGCTGGACTGAACTGAGGCTTCAACAGTACATGAACTGAGAACTTCCAGATGTACAAGCTGGATTTTGAAAAGGCAGAGGAATTAGAGATCAAACTGCCAACATCTGTTGGATCACAGAAAAATCAAGAGAATTTCAGAAAAACATCTACTTTTGCTTCACTGACTAAGCTAAAGCTTTGACTGTATGAATCACAACAAACTGTAGACAGTTCTGAAAGAGATGAGAATACCAGACCACCTTACCTGCCTCCTGAGAAACATGTATGCAGTTCAAGAAGCAACAGTTAGAACCAGACATGGAGAAAAGGACTGGTTCAAAACTGGGAAAGGAGTATGTCAAGGCTGTATATTGTCATTTTGCTTATTTAACTAATATGCAGAGTTCATGATGTGAAATGCCAGGCTGGATGAATCATAAGGGAATCAAGATTGCTGGGAGAAATATCAATAACCTCAGATATGCAGATGACACCACCTTAATGGCAGAGAGTGAAGAGGAATGAAAGAGCCTCGATGAAAGTGAAAGAGGAGAGTGAAAAAGGTGGCTTAAAACTCAACTCAAAAAATTAAGATCATGGCAATCTGGTTCCTTCACTTCACGGCATATAGATAGGGTAAAAAATGAAAACAGTAACAGACTTTATTTTTTTGGACCCCCAAAATCACTGTGAAGTCTGACTGCAGCCATGAAATTAAGAGGTGCTTGCTCCTTGAAAGAAAAGCTATGACAAACCTAGACAGCGTATTAAAAGCAGAGACATCACTTTGCTGACGAAGGTCCATATAGTCAAACCTATGGTTTTTCCAGACATCAAGTATGGATGTTGAAAAGAAGGTTGAACACCAAAGATTTGCTGCTTTCGAACTGGAGAAAGCTCTTGAGAGTCCCTTGGACTGCAAGGAGACCAAACCAGTCAATCCTAAAGGAATTCAACCCTGAATATTGGGCAGATGCTGAAGCTCCAATACTTTGGCCACCTGATGTGAAGAGCTGACTCACTGGAAAAGACCCTGATGCTAGGGAATCAAGATTGCTGGGAGAAATATCAATAACCTCAGATATGCAGATGACACCACCTTAATGGCAGAGAGTGAAGAGGAATGAAAGAGCCTCGATGAAAGTGAAAGAGGAGAGTGAAAAAGGTGGCTTAAAACTCAACTCAAAAAATTAAGATCATGGCAATCTGGTTCCTTCACTTCACGGCATATAGATAGGGTAAAAAATGAAAACAGTAACAGACTTTATTTTTTTGGACCCCCAAAATCACTGTGAAGTCTGACTGCAGCCATGAAATTAAGAGGTGCTTGCTCCTTGAAAGAAAAGCTATGACAAACCTAGACAGCGTATTAAAAGCAGAGACATCACTTTGCTGACGAAGGTCCATATAGTCAAACCTATGGTTTTTCCAGACATCAAGTATGGATGTTGAAAAGAAGGTTGAACACCAAAGATTTGCTGCTTTCGAACTGGAGAAAGCTCTTGAGAGTCCCTTGGACTGCAAGGAGACCAAACCAGTCAATCCTAAAGGAATTCAACCCTGAATATTGGGCAGATGCTGAAGCTCCAATACTTTGGCCACCTGATGTGAAGAGCTGACTCACTGGAAAAGACCCTGATGCTGGGAAAGACTGAAGGCAGGGGTAGAGGGCAGCAGAGGATGAGATGGTTGGACAGCATCACAGACTCAATGGACACGAGTTTGAGCAAGCTCCAAGAGTTGGTGATGGACAGGGAAGCCTGGTGTGCTGCAGTCCATGGGGTCACAAAGAGTTAGGCACGACTGAGCGACTGGACAGCAACTCTACAGTTTACTTCCTAAAGATACCCCATTAGAAAAAATGCTTTTAAAAGCCCATATGCAGAGAAATCACTTTCTTTGGAATTATATTTTCAGGATAGGTTCCCAGTAGACCTACTTATTTCAAGCTTTTAACTTCCCACGGAACAGCTCCAGGGTCACGCTCTTGAAGAGCCTCCGCAAGCCACACAGCCGAGCATTCTTCACGGGCCCCCGGCAGCACCGAAAGCCAGCAGGGAAGCAGCCCTGGGTGCATTCCCTCTGTTCACGACTAGTGTCCTTAACACTGCAGCAAGAGAGATGTTCTGGCTCCCAGTCTAGGTGGGGAGATGAGTAAAGACAGGCCACCACGTTGCCACGTGGGAGTATTACTGCTGGGTCTACACTGGGACTGGGGGCACTTGCACCAGCAGGAATCCCAACTTTCACTAGGGCAGAGAGTGTTCTCTGAAGGAAGTGAGTTTGAGCAGAGACCCGATGGATGAGAAGGAATTATCTCGGCAAGGAGAAGGGGGCCGAAGTGTTTCCAGAGAGAGGATACACACACGAAGGGCTAGGGTTGTTGAGGAGAGAGGGGCTGCAGAGGCAACAGGAAGCCAAATGACATAAGAGCTGCATAACCTGGCAGAGGAGGCAGACTGAAGGCATGAATGCGGATCACTCCATCAGACTTCTCTGTCTGTGGTGGGGGGAGTGAACAAGTGTGCAAGTGCAGGCAAGTCAGCAGGGAGACTGGAGTGTGCGGGAGAGCAGTGAGGCTGCAGCTCCAGGAATCACTGGGGGGCTCATCAGCAGAAGACTCACCAGGTCCCCTTGACTCGTGCACTCAGATGACAAGCCCAGGACCAGGGGCAGCTGAAGGGGAGGAGGGGTCTGCACGGGCTATACATTTTTAGCTATCTGGGAGAGTGTCTAAATGCAGACAGACATCAGCACGCGGTGTGATAGACGGGTCTCAAGGTCGTGGGAGGGCTGGAGGCAGAGACCTGCAATCACTGCTGTGTGTGCAAGTGGCCAATGAAGCCAGGGGAGTGGACGAGCTGCCCAAGGCTGTCCAATGAGGGAGAACAGATGAGATGCAGCGAGACGACGGCGGAGGGTGGAAGCGGGAACGGGAACATGAATGACAGGCAGAGGGGAGGGGTCAGCAAGAAGCCTGAGACGCAGCAGGGTGGGCAGGCAGAAACCAGGAGGCTCTGGAAAGACGCAGGCAAAGCGGAGAAAAAGAAGCCAGTCAAGTGGGTGTGGGAAGGTCAAGTTTACATGAAGCCCGAGGAGGAACGTTTGGGGGTACCCAGCAGCAGCCTCTGGTGACCCTGGTGGGAGCGGTCACAGAAGCAGGACTCAGAGGGCTGAGAAGAGCCTGGCGTCGAGGCTGGAAGAGGGAGGGACCAGCAACAGGCTTCAGTGAGTCTGCCTGCCAAGGAGGGCTGAGGGCTGAGGGCCCATATGGAGGGAGACCTGGGCTGGCCCTGTGTTTGCCATCTAAAGATGTAAGTCCTCAACATGAGAGATGCTTTGGAGGCAGAGGAGAGAACAGCCAAAGCTGAAGATCCTGGAAGAAGAGCCAGGATGAGTGCCAGGTGAAGGCTAGCCATAAACAGGGGGTCTGCACGGTCCCTGGCGAGGAGGGATGGGTGACCCATGAGTGCCAACAGCACGGAAGGGAATACATCTGAGACCACAGAAATTTAAAAGACATTTATTGCTTCAGTTCAGTTCAGTTCAGTCGCTCAGTCGTGTCCGACTCTTTGCGACCCCATGAATCGCAGCACGCCAGGCCTCCCTGTCCATCACCAACTCCCGGAGTTCACTCAGACTCACGTCCATCGTCAGTGATGCCATCCAGCCATCTCATCCTCTGTCGTCCCCTTCTCCTCCTGCCCCCAATCCCTCCCAGCATCAGAGTCTTTTCCAATGAGTCAACTCTTCGCAAGAGGTGGCCAAAGTACTGGAGTTTCAGCTTTAGCATCATTCCTTCCAAAGAAATCCCAGGGTTGATCTCCTTCAGAATGGACTGGTTGCATCTTCTTGCTTAGAATATGCAATTTAATACTTAAAACGAGGACACACAGGTGAGAATCACATGTAGGGTCCTCACTTTTCTTTCACAGAATTGCAAATCATCAGTGAGTATCCTTTCCTCAAAACAGGTAATCACAGTCCTCAGCAAGGGGGAAAAAAGTATCTCAAAGAACAAAATAAAAATGCCAACTCTTTTAGCTAGATTGGAAAAAATATCAATATCTCCATAATGAAAGGTGTTTGGATGGTGGCACTTTGGGTGATCTCTTTATCTTTAGTCTTTAACAGACATGCATTATTTTTGTACAGGAAAAAATACTTATGTGGAAAAGAACACAGGGATTCTACTCCTCATGTACAGATGAATTACACGGGCCCCACCCGGCTCCTAACCCACCTGGTCACCACTGCACACGTGCCCAGTAAACAGACCCAAACCACACAACCTGTAGCTCAGAGAGTCTGGCTTTTAATCTCGAGCCCAGGAAGCTGGAGACAGCAATCACTGTGCATTCGTACAGTCTGCAAATACACAGACTGCACTGCTGCAGGGCCGGACTGCTTTGATGGTGGCCGTCTTTCACCTTATCTCAAAATCTTCTGAACGTCGATTATTCCCCAACTTGGCTACAGTTTCAGAAGTTCCACATATTATAGATTTATTTAGATTAATGTATATCATCTTTAAAAAGTGAAAATACTCTGGGAGGGTTAAGAAGCATCACCCTTCACAAATTAATTAAATTGGCTGGAGTTAGCAGACATTCTGGGCTTCCCTGGTGGCTCAGCTGGTAAAGAATCTGCCTGCAAATGAAGTGATGGGACCGGATGCCATGTGAAATGTTGGAGTGGATGAAGCACAAACTGGAATCAAAATTGCCAGGAGAAACATCAATAACCTGAGATATGCAGATGATACCATCCTTATGGCAAAAACAAAGAAGAACTAAACAGCCTCTTGATGAAAGAGGAGAGTGAAAAAATTGGCTTAAAACACAGAATTTAAAAAAGAAAGATCATGATATACGGTCCCATCACTTCATGGCAAACAGATAGGGAAACAATGGAAACAGTGACACACTTTATTTTCTTGGACTCCAAAATTACTGCAGATGGTGACTGTAGCCATGAAATTAAAAGGTTATTGCTCCTTGCAAGAAAAACTATGACCAATCTAGACAGCATCATAAAAAGCAGAGACATTACTTTGCCAACAAAGATCCATCTAGTCAAAGCTATGGTTTTACCAGTAGTCATGTATGGATGTGAGAGCTGGACCATAAAGAAAGCTGAGTGCAAAAGAATTGATGCTTTTGAACTGTGGTGTTGGAGAAGACTCTTGAGAGTCCCTTGGACTGCAAGGAGATCCAACCAGTCCATTCTAAAGGAAATCAGTCCTGAATATTCATTGGAAAGATTGAATCTGAAACTCCAATACTTTGGCCACCTGATGCGAAGAGTTGACTCATTGGAAAAGACCCTGATGCTGGGAAAGACTGAAGACAGGAGAAGGGGACTACAGAAGATGAGCTGTTTGGATGGCATCACTGATTTGATGGACATGAGGTTGAGCAGGCTCCAGGAGTTGGTGATGGACCTTCAGTCCATGGGGTCGCAAAGAGTCTGACATGAGTGAGTGACTGTATTGAACTGAACTGATATATATATATACATATAATTGCACAACATAGTATTCATCAAGAAGCTTTAAAAACTGAATTAGAGGATAATCTTAAAATTTTTTCAGATGTTTAAATACATACGCCAATTCTAAAATGGTTGTCTCATATGTATTTCTTGGACTTGTGTGTGCTTTTTGACTCTAGCAGGACTCTAAAAGTATAATGGGCTTCCCAGGTGGAGCTAGTGGTAACAAACTCGCTTGCCAATGCAGAAGATATGAGACACAGGTTTGATTCCTGAGTCAGAAAGATTCCCTGGGGAAGGAAATGGTAACCCACTGTGGTGTTCTTGGCTGGATAACCCAATGGACAGAGAAGCCTAGAGAGCTACAGTCCATAGGATCACAAAGAGTTGGATACAACTGAAGCAACTTAGCACANCAGTGTGCTTGTCTGGGAAATCCCCATGGACAGAGGAGCCTGGTGGGCTACAGTCCATGGAGTTGCAAAGAGTCGGACACAACTGAGCACGCTTGCACTAGATTACCACTAGCCTCCATTTCCTCATTCTAAAAGGATAAGAAATAATACCTGAAAAATGTGCCTTTAGAATTAAATAGAATTGAGGTCTCAAATAGAAAAATCTGTAGCCCATTAATTGATGCTTATAATTGTTTGCTGATTTTGAAGATTAAGCTGAGCAACTGTATAGAATCAATCAATCAAGTCTCAACTTAAAAATTAACATTTAAGACTGTGCTGGTAAGTTAAGTAGAACAGAAAAGGATGCTTTCTTTCATCTTTGTGTACTGCTTCCTTCAGAAAAAAGTAACTTCAGTGCTTGCACTGGTAACAGACATATGAATTCCCATGGGTTTACCTTTGGAAATTTAGAAAGGACTTATTTATTAACTACTTATTATTGATTGCTTATCTGCCTTTTCTATTAAAAAGAGCTTTTCAAATAATTACAATAGGCCAGAAACTCATGAGGCAATTTTCTACATAAAAATACTTTCAATTCCCTTTCATTTTATATCATTCTATCGAAGTTAAACAAATCCCAAATGCACAGGCTATATATGAACAGCTAAATGAATTTTCACAAAGGAATATTCCCCATATAACAAGCACCCAAGTAAAGAAATAGAAAATCACCAGCAACCCAGAAGTCATACACTATTTTGGTCACTTAACCCTGTCACTTTATACGGGTTGTTTTTTAGCACTGAGATTTGTAGTTCTAATTTGGAAAATTCAGCAGTGGCCACAGGACTGGAAAAGGTCAGGTTTCATTCCAATAATAAAAAATGCTCAAACTACTGCACAATTGCACTCATCTCACACGCTAGTAAAGCTCAAAATTCTCCAAGCCAGGCTTCAGCAATATGTGAACCGTGAACTTCCTGATGTTCAAGCTGGTTTTAGAAAAGGCAGAGGAACCAGAGATCAAATTGCCAACATCTGCTGGATCATCGAAAAAGCAAGAGAGTTCCAGAAAAACATCTATTTCTGCTTTATTGACTATGCCAAAGCCTTTGACTGTATGGATCACAATAAAGTGTGGAAAGTTCTGAAAGAGATGGGAATACCAGACCACCTGATCTGCCTCTTGAGAAACCTATATGCAGGTCAGGAAGCAACAGTTAGAACTGGACATGGAACAACATGTCCATGGTTCCATGTCCATGGTTCAAAATAGGAAAAGGAGTACGTCAAGGGTGTATATTGTCACCTTGCTTGTTTAACTTATATGCAGAGTACATCATGAGAAACATTGGGCTGGAAGAAGCACAAGCTGGAATCAAGATTGCCAGAAGAAATATCAATAACCTCAT
>SJYX01022021.1:455094-465657 GCA_006410675.1 Oreotragus oreotragus
AACTCAACATTCAGAAAACTAAGATCATGGCATCTGGTCCCATCACTTCATGGGAAATAGATGGGGAAACAGTGGAAACAGTGACAGAGTTTATTTTGGGGGGCTCCAAAATCACTGCAGATGGTGATTGCAGCCATGAAATTAAAAGACACTTACTCCTTGGAAGGAAAGTTATGACCAACCTAGATAGCATGTTGAAAAGCAGAGACATTACTTTGCCAACAAAGGTCCATCTAGTCAAGGCTATGGTTTTTCTAGTAGTCATGTATGGATGTGAGAGTTGGACTGTGAAGAAAGCTGAGTGCTGAAGAATTGATGCCTTTGAACTGTGGTGTTGGAGAAGACTCTTGAGAGTCCCTTGGACTGCAAGGAGGTCCAACCAGTCCGTCCTAAAGGTGTTCATTGGAAGGACTGATGCTAAAGCTGAAACTCCAATACTTTGGCCACCTCATGCGAAGAGTTGACTCATTGGAAAAGACCCTGATCCTGGGAGGGACTGGGGGCAGGAGGAGAAGGGGATGACAGAGGATGAGATGGCTGGATGGCATCACCGAATCAATGGACATGAGTTTGAGTGAACTCCGATAGTTGGTGATGGACAGGGAGGCCTGGCGTGCTGCGATTCATGGGGTTGCAAAGAGTCGGACATGACTGAGTGACTGAACTGAACTGATACAAAAATGTAAAAGCCCCATTTGTCAGGTATTTCTTTTCAAATATCTTTTCCTCATCATAATTTTCTTGATGTTCATGTCATCTGCAGTTGTCAGATGATAGAAATCACAGAATATCTAAAGGCTATTTAGGCTTTAGTTGATTTTTGAATCTGAAGACAAAACATAGAGGGAGAGGCAGGTGGGCAGAAGGCAGAAAGAGACCATGTAGGGGCTGGGGGTAGGAGTGGTAGTGGTGAGGGGTCTCATAAATTGCTTGCAGAGAGGAATGGATGGGAATTAAAGAGGCTTCGGGCACCAGAGATGTTGAGGCTAAATCAATACAGGGTCTGCTACCACTATGGATCTGACCTTACTTGAACAGCCCAACTTCCCACTGTTCCTGCTTTTTGAGGAGAGATTAAATCCCCACTCCCTGAGCCTCTGTTCTCAACACCATGCAGCCTGTACACTCCAGTAGCCCACAATCCAATGGGAGTGCCCCGGGCCAAAAGAGGTGATGAGTTCAGTGCAGAGGCTCTCTAACGGAATGATTTAGAATGATCTCTAACAGAGATCTGTCACTGTTGTCCAATCACTAAGTCACGTCTGATTCTGTGACTCCATGGACCGCAGCATGCCAGGCTTCTCTGTCCTTCACTACCGCCTGAAGTTTGCTGAATGCACATCCATTGAGTCAGTGATGCCATCCAACCATCTCATCCTCGGTCGTTCCATTCTCCTGCCTTCAGTGTTTTCCAGCATCAGGGACTTTTCCAATGAGTTGACTCTTCGCATCAGATGGCCAAAGTACTGGAGCTTCAGCTTCAGCAACAGTACCTCCAATGAATATTTAAGGTTGATTTCCTTTAGGATTGGCTGGTTTGATCTCCTTGCTGCCCCAGGGACTCTCAAGAGTCTTCTCCAGCACCACAGTTTGAAAGCATCAATTCTTCTGCACTCAGCCTTCTTTACTGTCCAATTCTGTACACAACTACTGGAAAAAAAAATATAGCTTTGACTATATGGACCTTTTTCAGCAAAGAGATGTCTCTTCTTTTTAACACAGTGTCTATGTTTATCATAGCTTCTCTTCCAAACATCAAGCATCTTTTAATTTCATGACTGCAGTCACCATCTGCAGTGATTTGGGAGCCTAAGAAAATAAAACCTGTCACTGCTTCCACTTTTTCCCCTTCTCTTTGCCATGAAATGATGGGTCTGGATGCCCTGATATTAGTTTTTTGTGATGAGCTTTAAGCTAGCTCTTTCACTCTTCTCTTTCACTCTCATCAAGAGGTCTACACAGAGTATAAAGAGAAAGGAGATTTTTAGGCAGCATCAGTTACAGAAATGGATAGTTCAGGTAAACTGCTGTAAGAGGTAAAAATATTTACAGTTAAGGGTCATTTGATTTAAGAGTGTAACTCAGGGATTCATTGGATATAGACTACTTATACCTTGCACATCATCCTCAATACAGGAATCATAAAACAGAGATACTGTCAGGAGAATGAGACATCACATGTTTCTGAGTAGGCTCTTAATACAATATAAATATAGACAAATGTCCTCATGGTGTTGTCCAGTCTGTTGGTTTACAGCTTAAAAAAAAAAAAAAGGAGTGTATGGTACTAGAATTCCAAAGTCAGTTAGGTAAAGGCAGTACAGCTAGTGTCACTGAAATCCTTAGGACACAGATCTATGGCTATAATTTTGTTTTGCTAGGTTGGTAATAGATCTGTATTTGTGTAATCTTAATGAGAGTATTTTCCAGAGGCTTTTTGGCT
This sequence comes from Oreotragus oreotragus, assembly GCA_006410675.1. Classification (NCBI taxonomy): domain Eukaryota; kingdom Metazoa; phylum Chordata; class Mammalia; order Artiodactyla; family Bovidae; genus Oreotragus; species Oreotragus oreotragus. The sequence continues at coordinate 457,538 of SJYX01022021.1, forward strand.
GTTGCTCCAGTGGGCTTCCTCAAATGGTAAATCAGAGTTCATTTATGCAGGTGCTCAGAGGAGAGCCCCAGGGATAGGGAGAGGAATGGGTCTATTTAGTAGGGCATCTCACCCACCCCTCCCATGCCCTGATAACGTCTGAGCTGATAGTCTGAAACTGTGAAACCACTGCATCCCTCTGGATTTGAGAGACTTAATTCTTCTGATTAAAATACAATGACATCCCCTTCGCTCTTGGGATAACAAACGAAATGCTCTATCTTGAATTACCAATTTCTTCATGATCTACTCCCTGCATCTCTCTTCAGGATCACCTAAAACCAATTTCTTCATTGCTATACTCTAATCACAGTAAACTATTTTCACATTCCTAAACTGAGCCATGGGCTTCCCAGGTGCCTCAGTGGTACAGAATCCTCCTGCCAATTCAGGAGACACAGGAGACAGACACAGGTTTGATCCCTGGATTAGGAGATTCCCTTGAGGAGGACATTGCAACCCCCTCCAGTATTCTTGCCTGGAGAAACCCTGTGGACAGAGAAGCCAGGTGGGCCACAGTCCATGGGGTCGCAAAGAGTCGGACACGACTGAGCATGCTCACACGTGAACCAGGGTCTTCCCTGTCTCTTTCTGCATTTGTTGTTCCCTCTCGGCCACCTCCACTGTGCTCTCTCCATCCTGCTCATTTCTGCTCTTTTGTTCAAGCCTCACCTTTGGCATTGACTCCTCTGAAAAACATATAAAGTCTTGAATAGAATCAAGGTGTTTCTCCACTGAATCTACCATACCATCTTATCACGTATTTTATAATACCAGTTATTTGTGTGGAATTGACAATCCTTGTTCAGATGGCTTCTCCAATCTATCAACTACTTGAAATCAGAAACTTTAATCTTCTGACCAATGAATCTCCAACTCCTAGGACAGTCTTTGGCTCAGAATAGATGTTCAATAAATATCAAAATATTTGAAGAGATGAAAGAATGAATGGAGGAATATACTCCAGAGAAAATATCCTATTTTATGCAACTGGCCTTTCCTAGCTTTTGTGGGTGACTTCACAGACTTCCTACTGAGGGACTCATCCTCTTTGTAAACCAATGACTGATTCTCATAGGGACAGGGATTGCTCATTTTATAGTCGAGATATGTTCCTGTTAAGGTTTCTTTTCCTTTTTTTTTTTTTTTAATTTGGATTCTAGTTTCCTTTAGATCTATGATGTAACTACCTTCATTTCAGATTGTTGAAAAAATCACCAGTTACTTTTTATAGTTTAGTTGAAATGTTACTGCTAATAGGATGAATCCTTGTATGCATAAGGAAAATACATTTTTACAGAGGCCAGGGGATGAGCAAGTGAGTAATACTTGAAAATTCCAAACAATTTTTCACTCTCTTTTGTGGTTTGTTAATTTTCCTTTTAATATATTTGGTTTTATTAATGTGAAGCATAACTATATGATTTGCAAGTGTTTGCCAGTATGTAAATTTAAACCTGAAGCTCATAAGTTAAAATGGACAACTTGAAAAAAATTGTAGGCATGATGAAATAAATAATATTTAATTTCCCTTTGGTTTTCTTTTTTTGGCATTGTGTTACATTTCTGTAAAAAGTTTTCTTGAAAAGTAAATAAAATAAATTTGTTGGGTTTTATTACAGACAACTCAAATTTGGTTGGGTCTGTATGTTTGTTTCTCTTCCCTTGGGACATTGCTCTTTAGTATGAGCAGCTGAGAAATCAATTGAATGGGGACTGTGACATAAGACAGAGGCAGAGAGCTTATGTGAAGAAATAATGGTCAAAAACTTTCCAAACTTGAGGAATAAAATGGACATCCAAATTCAAGAAATTTAGAAGACTCAACTAGGATGAACTCAAAGAATCTGATACTGAGATATACTGTAATAAAACTGTCAAGGGACAAAGAAAGAATCTTGAAAGTAGCAAGACACGTGTCATGTTCAAGGAAGATCCCATAAGATTATCAGAGGAGTTCTCAGCAGAAAAAAATACAGGCCAGAAGGGAGTAAAATGACATAATTAAAGGGCTGAAAGTAAAAACCTGCCAACCAAGAATACTATATCCTGCAAAACTATCTTTCAAAAATGATAGAGAAATAAGACCTTTCCAGCTAAACAAAAGCTAAGGGGATTTATCACCAACATCTTCCTTATAGGCAATGCTAAAGAGAGTCCATCAAGTTAAAATGAAAGAATGCTAGACAGCAACACAATAGTATATAAAAATATAAAATTTTCTGGTGAAGGTAAAACATTGACAAAAACAGTATACAGTAGTGGTGTATCAGTTTTGACTCTGGTGTAGAATTTAAAGGATAAATTCATTAAAATAACTATAACTATAAAATTGTGTAATGAGGGGAAACATAAGAGAGTAGAGATTCTGTACATGACTGAAGTTTTTTTTAAAATCATTTTTAGAAGAGACTATTATAAGATTTTTTATGTATTCTCCATGTTAACCACAAAGAAATACCTATAGAAAATAAATAAAAGAAAAATGACAAAGAAATCAAATCAAGACACTACCAAAAAAGTCAGCAGAACACAAAGGAGTACATCAAGAGAGGAAAAGGACAAAATAACTGTAACCATACAGAAAACAACGAACAAAATTGCAATAATAATTTTGTTACCACAAGTAATTACTTTAAAGGTGAGCAGACATTCCCCGATCAAAAGACATAGAGAAGCTGAGTGGGATAAAAACGATCCAACTACATGCTAGCTCTAAGTGTCTCACTTTAGATATAAGAACACATATGATGAAAGTGGAAGGACAGAGAAAGATACTGCATGCAAATGGTAACAGGCAAAACGAACAAAGACAAACAAACAAAAAGCAGGTGGCCCTACTTACAAAATAGATTTTAAAGACTGAGAGAGACAACGGGCATCACACAAACATAAAGGGTCAGTTCACCAGGAACAATGACTATACATTGTCCACATCATAGTACCCACATACATGATGCGAAAATTGACAAATCTGAAAGAAAAAGTAGGCAGTAACATAGTAATAGCAGGCGATTTAAATACTCTGCTCTCAGTAAGGGATAGAATAACAAGATAGAGCAATAAGAAAATAAGAGGACCTGAGCAACACTGTAGACCAACTGGACCTCACATGGGCAGAACACTCTACTCAGCAAGAGCAGAACACACATTCTTCTCAAGCACACACGGAATATTCTCTAGGACAGATCACCTGTCAGGCCACAAAACACATCTTAACAAATTTGAGAAAAATGAAATTCTATCAAGTATCTTTTTAGACAACAGTGGAATGAGTCTAGAAATCAACAGCAAAAGGAAAGCTGAAAAGTGAACAAATGTTAAGTGAAGATTAAATAGCACACTCTTCAACAACCAACAATGGGCCAAAGAAGAAATCACAAGAGAAATTAGAAAAAATTTTGAGATAAATGAAAATACGGTATACCAACACTTATGGGATTCTGTAAAAGCAGAACTAATAGGGAAATTTATAGTCTTAAATATCTTCAAATAACCCACTTTATGGCTCAAGGAACTAGAAAAAGAAGACCAAACTAAATCCAAAGTTATCAGAAAGAAGGAAATAATAAAGATTAGAGCAGAAACAAATGAATTAGAAAATAAGAGGCAATAGGAAAAAAAAAAAAATCAATGAAACCAAGAGTTGGTTTTTTGAAAAGATCAACAAATCAACAAACTTTTAGTTTGACTAGCAAAGAAGAAAAGCTCAAATAACAAAAATAAGAAATGAAAGAGGAGACACTATAACTGATGCCAGAAATAAAAAGGATTATAAGAAACTACTATGAACAATTAGATGCCAAAGAATCTAGGGGGAAAAAATGGATCAACTTCTAAAAACATAAAACCAACAAAGACTGAATCATGAAGAAATTTTAAAAGCCTCAACAAATACAGAACTAGTAAAAAGACCTAGTCAGTGATTAAAACACTTCCCAGCAAAGAAAAGCCCAGAGCCAGATGGCTTTACTTAAGAATTCTACCAAATAGATAAAGAGAAATGAACACCAATCCTTCTCAAATTGTCCCCCCAAAAACTCAAGATAAACAAACACTTTCAAATTCATTCTCTGAAGTCAGCATTACTTTAATACCCATACCAAACATACTGCAAGAAAACTGTAGACTAATATTCCTGATAAATATTGATGCCAAAATCCTCAACAAAATGCTAGCAAAATGAATTTAGCAGCACACTGAAAGGATTATACGCCTTTATTTTTAGCCAAGTAGTTTTTATTTCTGGAATACCAGGATAGTACAACATATGAAAGGAAATCAATGTAATATAACACATCAACAGAATGAAGGGGGAAATGATCGTTTCAACTGAAAGAAAAAAGCATTTGGCAAAATTCAACTCTTTTTCATGATATATTTATCATATATCATACTGACTGTATTCAATCAATAAAAAGAAAATAAGGAAAGTACCTAAACAGAGTAACAGCCAGATATGAAAATCCTACAGCTAACATCACTCAATGGTGAAAAGCTGAAAGCATTTCCTCAAAGATCACGAACAGGGCAAGGATGACCTCTCCCACTTCTGTTCAACGTATTACTGGAAAGCCTCGCCAAAGCAATTAGGCAGCTGCTATAGAACACAGTATGGAAGTTAAAAACAGAATTTCATTATGATCCAGGGATCCCACTTCCAGGTACATATTCTAGAAGAAAAGAAAACAGGGTGTTGAAGAGATATTTGCATATCCACATTCAATGCAGCACTAATCACTGCCAAGAGACAGCCAAGAGACAGAACAACCTAAATATCCATGGGTGGATGAACGGATAAAGAAAACGTGGTGCATATATATGGGGGATTATTACTCAGTCATTTAAAAAGAAGGCAGAGAGTTTCAGTTCAGCAAGCTAAAAAAGCTCTACAGAGATCTATTTTACAAAACATGCATACTGTTAACATCACTGTACTGCACACTTAAAAATGGTTAAGATGCCAAATTGTATGTTAGGTGCTTTATGCACAGTTAAAAGACTCAAAGGCCAAAAATCCCAATGGTTCCCCCCTCCTCCTGCTAAAACAAGCCAAACAAGGAGCAGTGCTGATGTCCAGGATGGCAGACACTCAAGTTCTTCAGACAGAGTGAGGCCAGTCAAATCCTCGGGTGGCCAGCCTGCTCCCTGCTCCTGAGCCTTCCGGGACTCTCCTCATGGAGAACCCCTACCAGGAGAGCCCTTCTGGGGGACAGACCTGCACGCCCGTGCCGGCAGAGGGAAGCCACGGCAGCTCCTGCCTCACCATCCCAGCCCCCAGAGGCCTACAAGGCTGAGGACCACCAAAGCAGAGAGCAAGATGAGCAAGCAGAGTTAACCCTTGAGGACAAAACAGACAGCTGGGGAGCACTTAGGAACTCGAAGTTCACTGTCCACCAGGGCTGCATGAAAACAATTATTCAAGGAGATACTCTAGGGAAACGAAAATGGAATCTAAGAGGACGGCATGGAGAACAAGAAACAGCGGCATCTGACCGCGACTTACAAGAGACTAAAAGAAAACAGGCGACGGCCCTTTGCAGTTGAATGCTTAGAGGTTCTTTTTATAGAAGCAAATTACTAATCCTAGGGTTATATTTCCTTCTCTTCAGGTTCAATAACATGATTGGTTAAACAGTATATAATATTCATAACATTATAAATTTTCATTCTGTTTTCATAATCAACTGGGAGACAAATCATAGCCAATTATAATTATAATCTAGAGTATAAAAATAATAAACGAGCCAGCAAAAATTGGGAGAGAAGAGGGCAGTGGAAGCCAAAGAAAGATTACCTAAGTTAATAGCCTCATATTCAAGGAGAGGACATACTGCTACTGCTAAGTCAGTAGAGAGAACAGGAATGGTGCAGGAGCTATTCACAGTAGTCAAGACACATAAGCAAGCTAAGTGTCCACTGACATATGAACGGATAAAGAAGATGTAATACATACACATAATGGAATATTACTCAGCCACAAAAAAGAAAACAATGCCGTTTGCAGCAACATGGATGGCCCTAGAGACGGTCATACTTAGTGAAGTAGGTCAGAGAAAGACAACACAGGGTACTACTTATACGTAGAATCAAAAAAAAAAAAGTTACAAATGAACTTATATACAAAACAGAAATAGAGTTACAGAGGTAGCAAATAAATTTATGGTTACCAGGGGGTAAGAAGTGGGGAGGGATACAATGGAAGATTAGGACTGACATATACATACTACTAATATGTAAAAAACAGCTGAATAATAAGGACCTACTGCAGGGAAGTCTACTCAATACTTTGTAATGGCCTGTATGGGAAAAGAATCTAAAAAAGAGCGAATGTATGTTTACATGTAACTGATTTAATTTGCTGTACACTGAAACTATATCAACTCTAACCCCCCCAAAAAAAGACAGCCAAAAAACGATGATGCTTTCTTTCAGAGTCTTCAGGCCCTAACCCTGGTGAGTCGCTGCCAGAAGCTGAGAGGTGTGGTGCCCAGGACCCCAGCACACTGCTCTCGCGACCAGAGTCTCTGCCAGGAGCACGGAGATGCACGCACAGGGCAGGACTGGGAGCTGCCGCCATCACAGACGGCCCGGGCCTCTGCTTGCCCACATGATCAGTCAAGCGAGGGAGCAGGGTGTAAAAGGCTAATGGAAAGCTGGATCTCAGGGAAGTGAACAGGGTAAAAAGCAATAGGAAAATGTTAGGAGACCCAACTAAAACAAAGACAGATAACAGTAGTTGATTACTATAAAAACACGAAAAGTTTATCTCTGTCTCATCCCTTAACACATTATTGACCAGAGATGTATGAACACCACAGGCATTAGTTTCCACAAAAATCTCCTGGTCAATCACATGTTAATAAAACAGTGGTTTGAAAAAAACATGCCAATTAAACTAAAAGAATAAAAGGAAATAATTTTAAGGGTTACAAATAAATTGAGCCGAATACCTCATCAGCTTTTCCCTTTAAAAATATAATCTCCACTGTAGGGACCTGCAAACAGAAGAGGCTCCTCGTGGTTGAAGGACACAGACTGCTGAGACTGTCATTCGTTGCTGGGGTGAAGAAGCTGGCTTCCCAGGCTTTGGCAATCCCTGTGTCACCAAAGAACACATCTACCCAGCATGAAAGCTCGTTGCCCTTGAAGTGATTGATTTATAGGCTCTCTGAGTTTCCCTCAGCTCTAAAGTCTGTGCATTTCCCATACAGAGCTTGCAAAGCTTGTTCTCTTCCCGATCAGAGGTACACTTCACGCACAAAGCCGGTTCTAGGCCAGAGTTGGTGATTCTGAAAGGAAGTGGAATCTGCAGGAGGGTTATGTTTTATTTGGAGTTTGCTTTGTTTTTTCAACAATTATTTCTATCACTTGACAAGTACAAAAATTCAAGTAACAGTTAATAACTGTGTGCCAGCAAATGCTAACCAAGGCCTGTGAAGCAAAGCAATATCCTGAGATTGTGGTTTCATTTCACTATATACTTACTTCATCTACATTAAGTGGACTATCAAGTGAGAAATGAGTTACGCTGGAGACACGACATGAGACACAGGGCCAGCCTCGGTGCACTTGACCACAGGGGGGTGGCTCTGCCACAGCGCAAAGAAGTGGAATCAGCCTCCTGGGGTCACCTGCCTGATGCCTGGCTGGTCAGCGAGAGCTGACCCAGCAGCCCTGACTGCTCACCTGGCCCCCCAGGCAAGGAGGGCAGGCTCAGGAGATCAGGCTGTGCCAAGTCTGGCAGGAAACTAGGAGCCAATCAGGCCATCCCTTCCTTCCTGGCCTCCCCAAACACTGCTTATGCTCAGATACACACAGGTTCAGTGGATGTTGGAAGAATCTCAAAACGGGGGCGGGGGGGCTAGTCTCCAAGGCCCAATGGCAGGGGGGATTTCAAGCCATAGGTACAAGAAGGGAAAACAGTTCTTCCCCTTCACTGAGTGGGTGGCAAGATGTGTTCACAGCTACAGCACATGCGTGACATGAGCCAGTGGCCCGAGATGGGTCTCTATTCACAGACTTTTTCTTCTTTCCTCTAAGTCTTTTGTTGTCTTCCTAGATTTCCGCCCCCCTCCCCG